>SNQJ01S0058220.1:18072-55300 GCA_010110895.2 Picea sitchensis
GGTATCTACGGAATACCTAAAAACATTGTATATATTGTATGGCGAATGGTGAAACTCGATATAATGAAAAAGAAAGGTTTTCCCGGTTGAGGGTTTCCGGTAAATATCTCTGTGTATTTTGTGTATGAGCCATTGATTAATTTTTGTATTGCTTAAGAATATATATGCATTGCTTTACTTCGCAGGTTTAAAACTTACAACATTCACCTGTCCGCAAGGGTATTTTCCTACAACAGAAATTGGCGACTTTGTTGGGGACTGAAGCTTTCAGTTTCGGTTTCTTTCTTTGGTTTTGTCTTAGATTTTGCTTGTCCTCAGATCCTACTCACTGTATTTTTTCTCTTTTATCCATGTGTTGTCAGTGCTGAAGTCATCTTACACAGGCTAATGATCAAGCCTTCCTGAGTTTTTGTTTTCTGGGTTGATGTTTTTTTCATTCTCAAAAAATAGTTCCCCTCTTCCTTTACAGCCATAGTATTGATTTTAGTATTAGTGCTCCCCTACAGTGCTTTAGGGAGCATTGTAGCGCTCTGGTGCTCATACAACCATAGCGTTGATTTTTCTCTATGTTGAAAAGTTGTTGAATATATGTACTGGGTGTGATTTTTTGGGTTCTTCTTTTGCTCGAGACTTTTTCTGTCAGTTTGTGCTTTCTACAAATCTTGCAACATGTTTATTTATAAGACCTTTTGGTCTTTGTTTGGATTTTTAAATATATTTCCTTGTTTTTGAAATCACTCTTTCTCTTTGAGGGTTTGAGTTCGTTTTCCATACTTTCTCATTCATCTGATCAGTTGAAAGTTGTTACAAGGAATCCTAGATCATTATATTGTTCCATTTGGTCTTTGATCTTTGTATCTTTCCAAGAAAAATTCTTGAGTGAGTTTTATTATTTTGGCTTTATTTTTGAAAAGGCTAAATTTGTTTTTCATTATTATTAGATTGTTGTGAGAGTTTTCTTTTGTTTATATGACATTTACTTCCAATTGTCTAAAACTGCAAATAGTGAAATCTTCTTGGCATAAGAAGCATTGAATCAAATCAATTTATGTTCATATTTAAAAAAGAGATATATTTTCATGATTGGTTTTTGGATATTAGAAACAATTTATTAATAGTTTAGCATTAAATTGGATTATTGTTGAAAGCTATTGCATGAAATTTCTGCATTTTTGTGTTTGAAATTGAAAGAAAGAAAATTCTTCTCCTTCCCATAAATAGAAGTTCATTGAAAGAAACGATTGATTATCATTTTTATTTTTCTTCTTTTGGATTCGAGTCATAATATCATCAGTTTCATTCTCATTCACCTCTGAGTAAAGAACAGCCATCAAAATCAACGCTAATTAAAATTGATCTAGAAACTTTTTTTTTTAGATTCTTCCACCAACATTAGACTAGGATTAGCGCGTTGGATTAGGTTGTGAGTACAACTCTCCAAAGCATTAAAAACAAATTTATCATCTTGCAATAGGGAGATCAAATCTAATTTTCGTATAAGCATAGTTGGGATCCCCCTCTCACACATGGGTTATGCACAAGGTCGTGCACGGGAGAGCCACGGATATTATCCTGCCACGGTTTAACCATTCGTAGTAGTAAGATCGTATATTGGGGGTTCTTATTGAGGTCCAACTGTCTTCATTTGGTCTTGGTGCTTCGTGAATTTTGAATTCATTTGGGGTCCTCTAGAGTTCTATTGGTCCACTTGTCCTCAGTTCTTTTGAAGGATTTCAGACTTGTTATCCTACCCATACATTCAAACTAGACTGTCGACTATAACTACCCAGAGGCTGACTGTGAGATGGTTTCCTTAGTAGACATAATATTTAGGATCTTTACGCAAAGTGACGATGAAGGGAAGTCTTCATTGTACCTAGAACAGACGTTGGTTAAACTCACTCGGGCTCCTTGGAGGGTAAATCCATGATTACTATGTGGAATCTTGCACCAAGGCACAAGTCCGTTAAGCAGGTCGCTATCGTAACTGTTCCACACACTCATATCCTAGCCCCTTCTCAATTTTATCACATGCTGTTGGATTTCATCACCAACTAGTACGGTCATTGAGAGAATGTTTGTTTTCTTGTTGGCTCTTCTATGTTTTTTAGCGTGTGTTGTTGATTTAATAATTTTTCGAGATTGAGACTGTAGACAATAAAGGTCTTTGTATATCACGTAGGATTCAAGGGTTGCCTCCAGAAGAAGGCTACAAACCCTTACGTCCTAATTCACCAGAAGACATTTACTGTGAAGAGGTAGAAAATCACTCCGACGCTAGGAGGGTTGCTACTCCTTTATTAGAAAATCCTAAAAGTGCCTTGGTTACGATTGAAGATCCCATCCCTCATACTACACCTGTGTCAGAAGATCCTATTGAACCACTCCTTGTTTGATTGGACTCGTTCGGTAATATTATAGAAGAAGAAGTCCCTCATTTTTCATTGAGACAAATTATAGAGACATATATGGGATCCACAAAACCAATTTTTAATGATGAGTTTAGGACCCTCATTCATCCTACTGATGCAGCAAATCAACATTAGACACATGCTCATTCTGTATGGAAGACTCCATTGGAACGTGATCTTTATGAACATTTTGACTTTATTCAGCAACCTTTTGATCCTCATGACCCTCTTGTCGCTAAGGCGGGACCGTCTGGTCAGACTATTGATCATCCCATCGAACAGGTAGTCGATCTTGCTGCTATGTTAGCACAAATCCACCTTAATGTTGGAGTCATAAAACCTAATCATGCATAAGGTACTTAAACCGTTACTCCCATCATTACACCTTTTCACACTACAGCTCCTCATGTTCCACGAGATCTTTTTGGAACACCTTTACATCAGAGAATGCAAACCCTTGCCAGAAATAAACAACCAACTACGGGACAAATCCCGACTGAGGGGAAACCATTGTCTAGTGGGCATGGGGGATAGCCACCTTTGCATGTTCCTTCTGGGGGACAACCCCCCTTTACTGGTCAAACCACAGTTGTCAATCAACCTATGGTAGGGGGGAAACCCTCTTTTGTCGGAAACCCTTCACAATCATGGGGATTACCTCAAGGAGGTAAACTTAATCAACCTCACCATGGGGGGAAATAATACCATAACCCACAAGGAGGAGTACCAAATCTTGTTCCTTCCGGATTATATTTTGGACAACCTTATCCGGGAGTCCCAAATCCCACCTGGGGTCCTCAAGGACAACAACCTTATCCTCCCCAAGGGTCTAATTTTTATCCTCCCTAAGGGTCTAATGTTTACCCTCCTCAAGGGAAAACTATTTATCCCCCACAACCAAATCAACTGACTTATACTCCTCGGAATCAACCTAGTTTCACCCCACTCATGAACGTTCCAAAAAAACAATTGAATAATGGCTATACTGGTCAACAACAACCATATATGGGAGGGTATATTGTATATAATTATCCATATCAACCATTTTACGGCCCCACTGGTGTCCCTATGCCGCATCAGTATCACCCTCAAGTTAACTGACAACTACCTTTTCTCGCCACACTATATCTACCAAACTTGTCTCAATTGACAAATGATCCCATATTACATTTTCCTTTTTGGCTAGTAATTCCTGCTAAATTACCTTCTGACATGCCCAAATTTGACGGTAAACATGGGGAAGACCTGAACAAACATGTTATGACATTCCATTTATGGTGTTCATCAAACTCATTGATGGATGATTCTATACATTTGTGTCTTTTCCAGCCTACACTCATGGGCTATGTAGCCAAATGGTACATTGAACTTCAACCTAGTTCCTTTCAATATTTCAACTCCCTAGCTATGGATTTTCTCACACATTTTCAATTACACATACGTTACGAGAAGGGTAATGAAATTTTAACCTCCCTTCATCAAACAAACTATGTTGGTTAAAGTGACCATTCCTGACTAGCTATTGGTAGAGTGGTTTACTAAATATATTTTACCCCCAATTTCTCGTGACATCGCCATGGGCGGTGTGGTCACTGAAGAAGAAGCCATTTCCTGGTCTCAGTACTTAGATTTGGTTTACTCCCAATCTGGTACTTTGTACGAGTTGATACCAAAGTCTACCTGTACTCCTACCTATCCATCCAAACCTCCTTCCACAGCACGTGAGAATGGAGTTATTGGTACCGTCAAAACCCAATCTTTATCACAGTCGACCGAGACAAAAAATTGGTTTGTTTATGCACTCGTTACCAGTTCGAATTCACTCTCCTCTACCTCCCTCCCGACTCAAATCTCTGAGGTGAATGCAGTTCAATCTTCCTCTTCACAACAATCCGGGGGTAAGAAGAAAACAAAAAATGAAACCAAAAAGAATAATAATAATAATGAACATCCCAAAACAAAAACTCCACCACCTGCTACTGAAAAGAAACCACAGCGAAAAACAAAATTCCAATGTCTTATTTGTGGTGATGATCATTTCACCCGAGACTCTCCACATCGCGACAAAGTTGCAAAACTTTTCAAAGGGAATTCCCAACCTGTTGTGTTAACACAGCCTTTTCCTCAGTAGCATTCTATGGTTTCTCAAGCACTTGCTCCTCCCATAGGGGGCAGTTCCAGCCACCCTCCTAGTGATGAAGCCTCGACGAGTGCTCATATTTATATGTTTAATGGGATTTATTTAACCACTTGCACTACCACGTATGACAGACCGGCTAAAACTGATAAAGAAAAGGTCACTAGAGGTACCCCACCGGATGCATCTCCTTCCTCTGTTAGTCCTCCATCTGGGTCACTTCAGATTGAGAAACCTACTTTCGACTCTATTTTACGCCCCCCAAAGAGCACTATTCGCAAGTCAACTTTTAATCCTAGTTCACGTGCCGCCAAAAACTACAACATTGTTGAATATTTGGCTCAAGCACCGTGTGCTATGTCCACTCTTGAAGTTCTACATCATTTCCCAAGTCAACGTAAAATGCTCTTGGCCTCCATCGGTGCCATTGATCTTGAGTCATCAAACAATATCATGTTTAACCTCGACAAGTTCAAGTCACATCTTTCTCACCAGCTTGCTTTTCAAATTGATGTCGTTGTTCATACCCAACACATTCACCGCACAATATTGGATGAGGGAGCTTCCATTTGTTTCATGTTGTTAGGTTTTTGGAAAGTATTAAAATCACCTTCTCTTAACTAATCCCCTAGAATTTTACAAGCATTTGACGACCGAGGTTTTCATCCTCACAAACTCTTGCAATCCTTAGTCATTCAGTTGGGAGGTAAGACTGTTTTTGTCGATGTAGAGGTAGTCGTTTCTCCCCTGGATTACAACTTGTTATTAGGAAGAAGTTGGTTTTACGCCATTACTGTCGTCACTTCATCGGTGTTTCCATGTGTACAATTCCCTCATCAAGGTAAAATTGTCACTATCAACCAGTTAGATTACTGCACCCCCAACGTTCGCACTCCTCCCACCAAAAATATTCCTTTCTTGGGAGATAGTAAGATCACTTATGAAATTTTTGGTGTAGGTCTTTTAAAAGATTCTTCCCTGATGGGTACTTTCCCTACACCACTTCCTTCCACCACAAAACATATCGCCACGATCAATATGATCTCGACTATGGCCTATCAATCTTTTGAATCATATGATCCTTGGGTTGTACCTAGTCCTATGGAATTCGATGCACTAGGTGACGCTATGCCACTTAGTCCAATTGAGGCTTCATACGATGTGATCCAGTCTGCCTCTCCATCTTTGGATGACCAACATCTATTGGCATATGACACTTATTCATTGCCATCTTGGTTGAATTCCCTGTCCTCTTCTTTCGATTACATCTTATATATTTTTCCATCGAATGAATCTATTATGGAAATCCTTAGAATCGACGAGGTACCTTGGTATGACAACCATCATCGATCATGTTTTCTTCCTAGTCTAGATGAAATTTAGGAAGATATACACTCTATCTTCCCCACCCGCCCACCCCCAATGTTGTTCATTCTCCCCAATCTCCTATACTTACCCAGGATACTACTTTCAAGGGTAATTTAGGAAACATCTCTTCCACCATCACTATCAATATCTCAATCAAAGAAGGTATCATGGAAAATGTTCATATCAGTGCTAATTGTTCGCTCGAAGAAGTGGAAGCTTACACCACTTTATTTAAATAATTATGTGATGTCTTCGCTTGGAGCTATAAATAAATGCCAAGGATCGATCCATCAATCATTGTGCATGAAATAAAAACTTACCCAAGCATTAAACCTATCTGACAAAAACTTCACCCAGTTCATCCTAGGAAAATAGCATCCATCAAGGAAGAACTTGAAAAACTATTGAAATATGGGTTTATCTATCTTTTCCCCTTGACAGAATGGGTTTCTAACATCCTTCTGGTTGCTAAAAAACAAGGAACCATTCATGTCTACGTTGATTATAAGTATATCAACAAGGCTTGTCCAAAAGACAATTACCCTACACCCTTCATCGAACAAATCATTGATAATTGCACTGGCAACATTGTTTTCTCTTCAATGGATGGATTTGCAGGGTATAACCAGATCGAAATTCTTCTAGTTGATCAACATAAGACAGCCTTCATCTGCCCATGGGGGACTTTTGCTTATAGAAAACTACCTTTTGGTATAAAAAAGTCTTGGTGCTACATTACAATGGGCCATGTCGTATGCTTTCCACGATATCAAACATATTGCAGAACCGTACCTCGATGATTTACCTACCCATTCATCTAATCGACAGGACCATATTTTTCTTCAATGTCGATACTACCGTATCCATTTGAACCCTCACAAATGAAACTTTGTTGTTGAATCAGGTCATCTCCTCAGTTTTGTTGTCTCCAAATATGGGATTAGGGTGGATCCCGTAAAAATCAAAGTTATTCTTGCTTTACCTCCTCCCGACAATCTGACCCAACTACAAAGTTTGCAAGGGAAAGCGAAATTTCTTCGTCGTTTTATATGTAATTAAACCAAGATTGCTAAAGGATTTATGTGATTGTTCCAGAAAGATACTCCTTTCATCTGGGATGACATTTCTCAACGATATTTCGATGCTCTTAAGCATGCATTGACCCATACACCCCTCTTGCATCCTCTAAATTATGCACGAGACTATATCCTTTATTTGGCAGCCTCTACTTCCATTGTCGCTATGGTTTTAGTTCAAGAGGACTCTAACGGTGATGAACATGTGATCTATTATCTAAGCAAGAGTCTATCTGGTCCCGAGCTCCGATATTCACACATTGAAAAGTTGGCTCTGGTAGTCGTCATTTTCATCAAGATATTTCGCCATTACATCATGTTACGCATTACCACGGTCGTTGCGTACTCGAACCCCTTGTATCATATTCTGACACGTCAAGTCCTTGGGGGGGAATATTCCAAATGGATCATTATTCTTCAGGAATTCCATCTCGAGTTTACCAAATCAAAATCTAAAAATTCTTTGATTTTTGCGGAACTTATCTATAATATTCCCCATGCTAATGAAGACACTAAGCCCAATGATTATCTTCCTGATGAATCTTTGTTCCTCATTAGCACGTCATACCCTTGGTATGGAGATTTTCTTCTCTATCTTCAAACCCAACATTTTCATCCCGATATCTCCCGTGAAGAACTCGCAGGTGGAGAAGTAATAGGATAAGGTTGCGAACGACATAGAATCAATTAAGATGACAACCCCAGAAATCCACTCCAACGTATGGAAAGTCCTCGATAACAATTAACTACCTTTTCCACCAAGCAAAGAAGTCAACCGTGAACTTGAACTCTGAGTCGATCTCCAATATCAGAGACAAACTTGTCCATATTTCCATATGTGGCTCAGTCGCTAATTGTGCCATCAACACAATATGTGGCTACATCTAAGGTATTCGCTCCAAAAAGAATGAAACCAAGAAAGAACCATAGCCAAATTGTTTCTGCTTCCCGATCCTGCACTTTTTGATTTGATCCTTCACGTTCTGAAGGAATCCTGCACTCCAGTTGAATAATCTAGGCTCCATGCATTGTAGAGAATAATACATTTTAGATTTTGAATCCAAATGTGCAGTCGTGCTACCTGCCAGGTTGGTAATGGTAAATAAATAGATCATAATGTCAAATCTCTAACATCCTTGATCACGATTCGTCCCCCAACTAATCATGACCCTGGAATATAGTGGTCAGCCACATACACCTCGACAGGCTGAGGAGTTTCCCGTTGCCCAGAAAAAAGGATAGGATCCCCTCTTCTCAAGAGGCCAATCAAAAAGTATACGTCATCAAGCTCAATTTTGAGCAATTGCGGTCCAATATGGAACGCTTGTTCAGCATCATCCCACAGTCCAATCAGATACTCGAGTAATAAAACTTCTTTCTTCATCTTTTGTAATTTGAAATACTTTAGGAGGCCACAATTCCTCAAATTGACCTTTGTCTGAGGGTTTTTCAATGTGTCTATTTCGTCAATCTCATGCTCCCGTTCTTTCCATTCGATCATAGTTCTAATCCGTGTAAACTGCAAAAACATACATTTAAAATCCTTTAGTCAAACCCTCATGGAAAAACATTGGGTATTTTTAGCATAAAAAGCAACTTTTTTTTCAGTTCTTAATTGGCTCTCCCCTAAGCTCATCCACAGGGCACTATCACTCCCAAGGCACATGCACTAGGGTGTCGAAAACACGATCAACACTCCCCTCACCTCTTTGAGGGAGTGTCGATCTAGTTCAGCGCCTAGGGCTTCCCAGGGAGCCCAGAACATCCTAAAAACTACCTAAAATACAATTCTAAACCATGAGAAATGACTAGAATGGTTAAGTGAACAACTTGGTCTAGACATATGTGAAAATAGTCAACCACAGCTCTGTTGCCCATGGCTTGAAAATCGCCCTCCAAGGTTGAAAATAACAAAGCTAGAAGAAATTGGTGAAAATGAAATGGTAAATGAAATTTATAACCCTATTTAACACTATCATAGGGTTGATTTTTGCTAATTTAAAGTTTCTTTTGGGTTTTTAAATATTTTTTGAGGAATCACTTATGCCCTGGATGCAAAATTGTCTTTATTTGCAGGTCTCGAAGAAGTATATTTTTCATTAAACATTGTAACACTAACAAGCGCGGTCTTTGTCCTTTCTCATGCTCGAAAAAACATGAGAATGTAATTGAGTATACTTTTATCTCTTTTTTGGACTCATGAAGGTTACACGAAAAAGGAAACCCCTGGTGTCTCCTTTAAGCTCTTTTCAGACTCTCTAAATATGAAAACATTTGTTGAGTGATCTTGATTTCTTTCACACCCGTTTAAAAATGTTTTGAAAGGGCATCTCTGAAGTAGCAGTTTATCTCTTTTTTGGACTTTGGAGACTAAATTTACGAAAAAGGACAACCCTGGAGTCATCTTTAAGTTGTTTTCAGACTCTCTAAACATGAAAAACCACTGAGTTTTACTTCTCTTGAATCGTTAAAAAAATCACACATTGAAGGGCCCATTTGGGACCGAACCCTTACTTATTCCAGTTTGTTAAACAAAGGAAGAGGAACTTACCGAAGGTGAGTTATATAGAGCATGTTTTATCCTCCTCAAGCTCATAAAAACAAAAAAATAGGTACTTGTCTATCTAGATGGGAGAATTAATTGAAGGAAGCAAGCCAAGCCATTTTTTAGAATTGTCACAAGTCACCCTTGCAGTCGCCCTTGAACATGGCACATTGTATTTACATACATTTTAATCCATTGAACCTCTGCATTAAACCAATCCTCTGAGTTTCTTTACTCCTTTGGGTCACCCGACAAAAGTCACAGTATCCACTACATCATGTTTTGGTCCATGTTATGTTTATGCTGCTAAGTTATGTTGTGTCTCAGTGTTTAAGGGAAGTATCCGCCTCGAAATTCAACCATCACAAATTTCCATTTTCAATACCCGTGTCATTCCATTCTCATTTGATTTACCATATTACATCTCTATGTCAGTTTCATATCATTGATGAGGGATACATCAAGGCCCTCCTTCGACGAGTCTTTTCCTGTCAACTTCAACACATTATCTGAGAAATTTTACTTAGAAACCAGTTAGTACCTTGGGACCTGCATGCCTCAATGGAACACCTTCTCACCTCTGACAGTAGGCTTACATCATTGACCTCTGATCGGACGATTCCACAAATGTTCAGATTCAGCTCATTTATTCAGATTCATTGGATTGTACTAGGGTACCTTGGGAGTCATTAACATTACTGGTGATTTTCCTCGCACTTGTTAACGGTTTACCTCATTGATCGATAATCAAGTGGTTTCTACCATGTTCGACATCAGAACACTTATTCACATGGTTATATTCATACTGCATTAGGATTAGAACGAAGACCCTGGGTTGAGTTCTGACTTTGTTATCTGCTTTCCTAGGTTGCAAAGGAGATATTTTGAGAATACTTATATACTATTACATAGATCCACTTTGTATTGCTCCATGGCTATGTTTTATCATCTCGTAGATCCACTGTGTATTTCTCGTGGATACAATCAGTTCATGTCTTGGAATTATAGATCCACATTGTATATTTGGTGGCTATACCCTTAGTCAATATGATTATGGATCCGTAGTGTATTTGGTGGCATCCATACCTTAATTCATTTATCACTCAAGCATAGGTATACCTGCCTTGGGTTTGAAACATATGATAACATTTGTTTGATGGTTGTTTGCAGCTTCTACCAGGTTCTCTGACTCCGTACCCTTGCTTCAAAAATCTACAAAGCACTTCAGTCATCAGTTTTTGTCTTCTGACCTTGCACTTTAGGGGGCAATCTATTACACGTCAAAATTCCTCACTTTGATAATGTCTCATTGTCATTGTCCCAAGTGTCGCACTTTTGTCACAAGTGTCACAAACATCATATTTTCATCCCACATGTGTCGCATTGCGGGCGAAATCATAAGAAAACTTGGTACACCCTCTAAGACTTTTTTATAAGAGGAAAACATGTCATTTGGAAAAGCTTACAAACATTTTTCCTTGAAGAAAGATCATCTTAAATGATTTTTTGGAGATCTGCGCTCCCCCGCTCACATGCAAGGAGAACTAGTGCTCCTTGTCTACTTATCAAGGAGCATTATAGTGATTTGTGGCCAACTTTAAGGGAGCACTGACCTATTGAGAGAATATTGGAGGAGAATCCCCCTTTTCTAAGGACAGCTAGAAAGCATCCGAGTTAGTCTGGCTCGAATCCAATTTCTAGGCTGGATCTAAGGGAAATATCACAACTAATGGAGTCATATCCTCAACTTATTCCAAAAAATAGCTAATATGGTTGAGCCTCTCAAAGCCTATATAAGGAAGCATTCTCATGGTGAAATGGGGGAGAATATCAGTGAAAAGTATTTTCATTCTAATCATGGGTATTTCGAGCAAGGGGTTGGACAAGGAGGACTTGGTGAGGTTGTTGCATCTGCATCTACAGGTTGTTAAGTACTTTGTTATGTTCTCATTAATATATGCTTGGACAGTTTCCTTCAAGTTTGTGTACGTTTACATTGGCTTGTCTCTTCTTGATAGATCTAGTTCAAACTAATCTTGGTAGAATAGGAAGCATCCATTGTATTTGTTGTCTATTGAATTGCAGAATTCATTAAAGGGCTTGAAGATCAAGTTCAACCTGGACCGGGCAAGGAAAAGCTTCAGAAAAAGGTACATCATGCTTTCTACCTCTTTTTCCCTTGAATAGTTTAACTACATTTAAAGGAATGACAATGTTCAATGTTAGCATTTTTCTGTCTTGGTCATAGGGGTCTAAGACCCAAGAGGACATTCACATGTCTATAGGGGAATTTTCCTACAACATTCATCATCAAAGTCCACTTTTACAGAACTTAGTTGATTAGTAACCATATTAAATTCATTTAAATGGTCTGCAATAGACCCACCGTTTGACATCTTCATATTAATTAATATCTTCATTATAAATACCGTATTGGACACCCAGGGTTTTTCATACAGTTTATCCAATGTGTCCATCATCTCCTTCGTTGTATTTTCTTTCAAAATATTGAAATCCATCGGCGCTGCCAGGCTTAGCCGTATCGTTCCTAGTGCCTTTCTATCAAGAACCTCCCATTCTTCATCCTTCATGGCCATCGGATTCTTTGCTATTCCACCAAATGGTAGGAATAGATCCTTCTGATATAAATAATCTTCCATCTGTATCTTCCATAACTGGTAGTTTTGGCCGCTAATTTTCTCGACCCTAAACTTTCCATCTTTTGTCATTGCTCCCACTCGAACCAGGAACCCTCTTTTCCTACGAGATGCATTTTGCTCTGATACCGGTTGTTAGAAAAATAGGATCGTGGAGCTATAAAATAAAACAAATGTGGAAATAAAACACAGAAGATACACAATACAATAGAGACACAAATATACATGGTTCACCCAGTGTGGGCTACGTCCACCAGATAAATTTCCAGGTCCTTCCTTTATTATTATCCAGCAAATGAAGGGATACAACCTACAGCACGCCCGTTGTAACTTCCTCTTATTTCTCTCATAGTGTCCTCTCTCAGAATACAATATTCGCAATGATGCATATCTGCAACACATTTCCCTCATAAAAGAGGGTTTCCTTCTAGGGAAAAAAACACTAACATAATTTCTACCATCAGATATGCGACCTTATAATGAACGGTCCAGATCTACAATGAAATTACAATATACATTTACAAGGCAATTTTTCCTTCAGGGGCTTCACCCCTGAACCCCCATTGAGGGCCCACTTTCCCCTCGGAACCCGTAGAGGAAGTAACTCTTCTCTACAATCCCCCACATGGAGAAGTGTACATTCTTCTGGGGTGTAAATTCTTCATGGGGTATAAATATAGCTAAAAGAAAAGACCTCTGAATCAGGAAGATAATCAGGCTGAACAACCAAAAATATGATGGTCAACCATCCGACTTCCCTCAATGTTCCTTACATGCCAGCAACATCTGCCCCATTGCAGGTCAATTATGTGGCAACATGTCCCATGAGTTCAACTCTAAATGAGAAGGAATATCTCCCTTCTTTTGATTTAGATCTAGTAGTTGACATGGTAATCTCTTTTATAGGGCTATCGGAGCTTGATATGCCTACCCCTATCATGGCCCTCAACATGTATTCCTTCTAGAGTGTGGTTATTCCATCTAGAAAAGATCTCTTGGAAGCTATGATTGAGGTTTATCCCTTGACATTTATTCCTTCCAGATAATTTTCCTCTTGGAATCCATGATCAAGTAGACTCTATCAATGACCATAGTTTTTTTATTCTAATCTCATTAAAAAATAAAACCGAGTTTCAAGCAGAGTTCTCATTTATGTGTCAAGATCGTTAAAAAATGAAACAAAGGGCCTCAAGCATAGTTTCTAGTTTCAATCTTGTGTAAAAATGAAACCTATCTCACGTGCATAGTTCTTTTCTTGTGTCAAGATCATTAAAAAATGAAACAGATGCTTACGATCGTGGTTCATCATTTCTATCAATCTCATTAAAAAATGAAACATACCCCCCCTTCATTCGAATCAAGTCTCACTCTGGATCGAATACTTGAACCTTGTTTTCCTCCACCTAGTGAAAATGTTCCTATTAGTAACCAGACGCCTAAATGAGGAAAGAAGAAGAGTCGCCAAAGGAAATGACACTTGGGGGGTAGGTCTCCAGTGTCTAGGCATCATGCTGGAGCAAAGCCACTAGCTTCTATCACGATATCTGGGGGATAAATACCTCTAGAGAGACATGATTATAGGAGTGATCCTCGCTTGGGGGTCGTTCCCATCGTAATGTAGTAGTATTTTCTAGAACAAGGTTAGTCTTTGTTCTTTCTTGTGCTCATAAATAGACAAGAATAGGTTACCGAGCTCAATATTTTTTATTTCTTGTGCTGGCTAATACATGATAATAGGTTATCGAGTACACTTTTATCTCTTTTTCAGACTCGTAAAATCTATATGAAAAGGGAACTCTTTGGAGTCTCCTATAAGCTCTTTTCCGACACCCTAAACATGAAAATATTGTTGAGTGGGCTTGCTTCCTTTCACACTCATTAAAATTTTTGAAAGGGTGTCTTTCGAGTGGTAATTTATCTCTTTTTCAGCCTTGCGAGACTAATTACAAAAAAGGAATACTCTAGTCAAACGTGACTAGAAGAGTTCTCCCCTGTATTGTTTTACAATTTTTTCGGGCTTGGGAGACTAAGTTTATGAAAAATTCATCCATGGAGTCGTCTTTAAGTTCTCTTCAAACTCTCTAAATGTGAAAAAACACCAAGTTTACCTTCTTTGGGCTCGTAATTATGCATCGAAGGACCTATATGAGTCCAATATCCATGACCCATATGGGATCGAACCCTTATTTGTTCAGGTTCGTTAAACATTTGAAGAGGGGCTTACCAAAGGTGAGCTATATGGAGCATGCATTATCCTCCTCAAGCTTGTTAAAAAAGAAAGAGTTACTCATCTATCTGGATGGGGGAAAAAATGAAGGAAGTGGGTCAATTTGTTTTGGAATCCTTTATGGCGACTATTTTCTCCCTTAAACATGGCACCTATTTCCATCTCGTCTTACGGTTGGGTAGTTTACTTATCTCTGAGTCGTACCAATTCTATGTGTCATTATACTTTTTCGTTCCAGTCGAAGAGTTCTCTTATTTTTCGTCACATTATGTTCTTGGTACTCGTCGATTCAATGCTACCAAGTTAGTTGGTGTGCCTCATCATGTTCAAGGGAAATTTCACTTCAAACCATCCATCTGTAGTATTACCAGTTTTCATTTCGTATGTCATTCCATACTCATTCAATCCACCATCTTACATCACTTTCCTATGTCATTTTTGTGTTGATGATGGGGGATGCATCAAGGCCCTCCTTCGACGAGTCTTTCCCTGTCGACTTCATCACATTATCCAGGAATTAGACTTAGAAACTAGTTAGTACCTTGGGACCCACATGCCTTAATGGCATGCCTCCTCACTTTCAATTGTAGGTTTACATCATTGACCTATGATCAAATTATTCCACGAATGTTTGAATTCAACTCATTTATTCACATTCGCTAGAATGTACTGAGGTGCCTTGGCAGTCATTGTCATCATTTGTGATTTTCCTCGCACTTGTTAATGTTTTACCTCAATGATCGATAATCAAGTGGTTTCTACCATGTTCGACATCAAATCATTTATTCGCATGGCTAGATTCGTACCATTTCGGGATCAGGATGAAGACCCTGGGTTGGGCGCTCATTCTCTTATGTGCTTTGCCCAGGTTGTGTTGGAGATCATTTGAGCATGTAAAATATTTCAGTTCAATCACCATGCTGACAATCTGACTGATATATATATTGTCACATAGATCCACATTGAATTGATTTGTGGATATGTTTTGTCTTCTCGTACCTCCACTGTGTAATTTTTGTGGCTACAATCAAATCATGTTATGGAGGTATGGATCCACATTGTATCTATGTTGGCCATATCCTTAGTTATTATTTTCATGGATCCAAAGTGTATTGGTCAGTTTCCATGCTTTGATTCATCTCGTATTCCGAGCATAGGTATGCCTACCTCAAAAATGGAACATATTTGTGTACTGACTAATGATTGTTTGCAGCTTCTGCTAGGTTCTCCTACTCCAACACCTTTGCATTGAAGAATTTGTAAAAAAATTGGCCATCCATTTCTCTTCTGACCTCACACTTTAGGGGTCATATGTTACACATCAAAATGTCGCACTTTAGTTTCACACCCTAAGTGTTGTAAGTGTCACAAAGTGACGTATACACCTTGTTAAGTGTCGCATGCAATGTTGCAAGTGTCCTTTGCACATTACCAAGTGTTTCATTCATTTTTCTAAGTGTCAAAACCCCTTAACACCATGAAATACATTTTCCATGACCCCAAATATATATTGGAGGAAGAAACCCATCATTTCAAGGCCAAAAACACACATTTTTCTTGGAAAATCGACCATTTTTGGGGCATTTATGAAGGGTGGCGCCCCCCTGGCCATGTTAGGGGAGTTCCAATTCATGGGGTGGTTCCCCCCTTTCCATGTTAGGAGAGAGCCACTTATAGGATGGTGCTTTATCTCTAACTCCAAGGGAGCACCACTTTTGGTTAGAGGAAATCAAGGGATCTCCCACCTCTTTCTAAGGGCCAGCTTCGACTTGGATGGGGTTGTTGTGGTCGAATTCTACCCTATGGTATTTATCCTAGGATATAATCCCAACTTAAGGATCCATATCCTCAACCATATCCTTCATTATATCATGGTGGTTGTGCCTTTCAAGCCTATATATTGAAGGTATTTCTAAGGTGAAGGGGGCAGAAATTGAGGTATCAAACCTTTGATTCTGGGAGAAGCATCAGCTTTTTTATGTCAAGATTCATGCAAGGTCTATACGAGGAGAGCTTGGAGAAGTGAGTGCATCATAAATTATTCTTTGTAAGTGTTTCTTTGTCTTTCCAATTAATATCAACTTGGCATATTCCCTTTAAGTTCATGTGTTCTACATTTTCTTATCTATTGTCGTTCCAGTATTCATAGATAGATCTGCTTTATATAATCATCTAGAGTAGGAGGAAGAGTTCCTTTGCTAGTATTTGCAACACTTCAGTTTCATTGAGCAGCTTGGAGATCAAACCAAGGGATTGGAGTAGCGAGGAGGAACATCGCAATCAAGTACTCCACATTCTTCTTCTCTCTTGTTTGATTGATTGAGTTAGATATATAGGGAAAGTAGTAACCACTTGTTCATTTATGTCTTTGGACCAAAGATAAGAGTCTTGGTTGAAAGGGGATCTTAGCCTATCCGTAGGGTAATATTTCTCACAACACCTAGTCTAGAATGTTTTTTCATGCTACTTCTACAATCTCATGCTATGTGTCTATAGTTATTGCATTTCTAACATGCAACTTTGTAATGTAGGGAAGAAAATGGATTGTAGTCTCTATAACTAGTCCCATGAAAACTTCTAGTCTAGTGGTCCATGTGATTATCCTCATGATTGTGAGGTATTCTACTTATATTTCTCACGTAATTATTTATTTCATAGACCTTCCTATATATTACCTTATGACCAATTTTTTTCAATTGAAACAATAGCCAAGAAAAAGACGTTTATACATGGTTGTGAAGGGTATTCTTGATGGAGCACTTGTTATAAACTCATCCTGATCTTTTTTGAAAGAGAAATTGGTTTCTTGTTGGTAATGATTTCTTTCCTTGTGGTTCTCTCCATCATGGTTGGGAATTTTAAGAATATTTGCATAGCTTTCAGGCTTCTCTTCAGTTTTCTTTTCTAGTGACTTAGTGCTTTCTTTTTCTTCAAGGGTCTTATGATTGTTGTCATAGCCAAGACCTTTTTTGATGAATGGGGATATTTTATGACTGAGAATGTTATCTAAGATTTATGTACTCTTCTCAAACTTCAAGATTATGTTTATATGATCATTTTTTTTTCTAGTTCCTTTCTTGAGGAATCAATCTCTGCCTTCGGCTTCTCGTAGTTTTCTTCCTTTTCTCTCAACTGACGTTTCCCTACTTCTTCTATCCTTTTTGGCTCTTCTAATTCTTTTCTCAGAGAAGAATTATGTGCTTTAAGTTTCTCACTACATTGATCCTTTTATTTTAGTTGTCTTTTTATTAGTTCATGTGTTACTTTTGTCTCTTCAAGGCTTTGTAAAAGATTCTCCTTTAGTAACATATTCTCTCCTCTTAGCTTTTTGATTTCATATTGATCACAAATAGGTTTTCCTTTCTTCTCACTCTTATCATTTTTGGAATCATCTTTTTCATTACTCTTTCCAACTTTTGCATAAGGGCATTCAGTTTCAAGGTCTCATACTTGTTCACAATTAAAGAAAAATAAATCACCTTTGTATTTTCCTGATCCTTTCTTGGGATTCCTGGAAAAGTTGGCTTCTTTAGCATCAAATTCACTGTTGCAGTTGTCACTTGTTTCATATTTTTTTTTCCTTATCCATCTTGACATTTCTATGGTTGATTCCTTTGCATAAAGATATTGTAGCGTGTCCCAGAGATCTTTAGTTTATGTACATTGTCTTGCTTTAACTTTTTTAGAGTCCACTAAGCCACTTAAAATGGAATTCATGGCCATTGTATTGTTTTCACTTGCATCCTTTTCAGTTGCATATGTTGGTGTAGTTTTTTAGGTAGTGTAACCAGTGAAAACAAATTGCTAGACATTATACCCTAGTGCTTGTAGGCGTATCTTCATTCTTGTGCTCCAGATTATATATTTTATTCCATGAAACGAATTTTCTGGCCTCCAGTCCATATGTGCTACAAGGACTCGCCTTCTTGTGGTTAGACTGTTCCTGAAGGAACTTGCTTTGATACCAATTGTTGGAATATACACTAATACTAAGGGGGGGGTGAATCAGTATTAGACCAATTTTATCACTTTTTCTCTTTACCACTTTAATTATTCATTACATAATCAATCATAAGAAATACAAAAAATTGACCATATCAATAGAGATCAACACAAAACCACAATACACAAATATTAATGTGGAAACCCAATTGGGAGAAAACCACAAAACTTTCTTTATAAGATCTTGTAGGCACCAACCTACTGTTATAATGTTTGTAGGCACCAACCTGCTGGAGACACCAATCTCCTTAACTGAGCACCAACTCAACAATAAGGTTTGTAGGCACCAACCTACAGGAGACACCAATCCCCTTGGATGAGTACTAACTCAGTTGTAATGTTTGCAAGCACCAACCTGCAGGAGACACCAATCTCCTTGAATGAGCACCAACTCAGCTCTTCCTATAGGAACCAAACTACAACTAAAGTATTTGTAGGCACCAACCTGAAAAATACACTAATCCCCTTAGTTGAGCACCAACTAAGCCATATAAATTTACTGGAAACATCAATTTCTTTAAACTTCCAACAATGCCAGATTACCACTTCCCTTCAAGCTTTTACTAGTAAAAATATACTCCTTTGTCTTTGTTGGCATGACACTCTCCTTTGGTTCTCATTCTACACAGATTTAGAAATTCCTTGCACCTCCCAACCACCTTTGGAAATTCATATCTTCCTTACTTCCATTCTCTTGTTTTCCTCAGACCTGCGAGAGATTCTCTTCTACAATTCGAATGCCCACTTCCACAATTCATAGTTCTCTTATTCTCCATTCAGAATCGGTTCTACAATCTCAGAACTCACGCACTGCTCACTTTCAACTATTATCTTGGCATCTTTATTTATACATTATCTGCTTTTATGAATTTTTCCATAAGAATAAACTACTCATTGGGTCGAATCTAGATCTATACTTTCCATAAAATTTAGGCTTTACAAATCCTTTAAAAACAATCTCAAACACCTTCCATATTATGTGATATTGTTCATTGGTCCTCAACGCTCAGCCACCGTTTGATCAGATCGTTGATTGTTTCTCGTTCCCCGGATATCGGTACTATCGGGGTATCTGGCCCTCTAGCCTCCAAGGCTCCAATATTACGCTTTTAACCTCAAACACGCCACATTTGTTGGATCACTCATGGATTCGATCGCAACCGTCAATCTATTCTCCTTCATATCGGGACCATCAGGGTGTCGAAACACTCAACGCACCCACAATGCTCAAAAGTCGTCAGATCAAACCTCGAATTAATATTAGCCATCGATCTACTCAGTTTGATGTCAGTAACTTCCCAATGGCCTCATATGAATCTGATGGTCAAAGTTCAATCCTTATGAATTCTATGATGGCTCATGTTCTGACGGATCCAACAATCTTCATATTCTAAAATCAACAGCTCCAATCACAACAGTCCTTCAACCTGCATGATGGTTATACCCCATCTCTCTAACTACTCATGAGATGGTCAGGTGAGACCAACAACAATCTACGGTTGATATTGCATCACACACGTTTTTCGACCTATGGTTTAGATTTCTCCTCAGAGCTCCTCGTCGTCGGAGTACTTCTACTTCACAATTCACTCTGATCATTGCTTCTTTGATGAACAGTGAAGATCTACTCGTTGTGACAATTCAATGGCTAATATGATGTTCTAAATATCTTCACACCCAACTGGGTACATGATAGATCTATGATTGTTGTTTCGTTTGTCTCGTTCTTCGATCAACGAATTTCACTAGCTCTCGTATTACTTCATCATCGGAGTGTATTCACTATAGGTATCACAATCTACTCCGACCGGTTCCTCTCTGATGAATGGTGAAGATCTCCTCACTACGCCATTTTCAATGGTTGAGATTTGATATGATGACCTAAAGGTCTCCACATCCAATTGGGGCCCACTTTCCTTTCACAAAATCAAAATCTGACATGTGTCACCCTTCGAGACATGGTAGCTTCCACACTGTCATCCTTGTCACTCTGACTACCAAGCTATCGCAATACATCACCCTGACGTCACTCTCCTTTCTTGAAACCGAACATCATATATCCAATGGATCTACAGTCCTTAGAGCTTCTCATTGTCAGACTCCATTCTCAATACTTCCTTCCAGACCTTTGATGGCCTTCCTTCTGATAGGCCTAAAACTAGCATCAACGGTCCAGATTATTTGATACTACTCTTCGATTAGATCGATAGTTTTTATTCACTCGGAGTTTCTCCCATCAGATTCCTTGTGCAAACTTACACTCGAACACTCTGATGATATAACGATCATCACAGTAACTCATCCATTAGTTAATATTTACTCTGAGGTTGACATATGCACGACAATTAAGGTTCCAACCTTGCCTCCTTGAAATGTATCATACAAGATCCAACAACTCATGCTTGTCGAGATCATTCTTCAATGAATCAACAACTCCTATTGACTTGGATCTTATCCTGACGAATTTCCCTTACAACCTTACACTCAATCACTTTGATATCCTTTCCATATGATCAATGGTCCAAATTCTCTCCTTCAATCACTCCGATAGATCAACGATTGTTGTTAATTGTAAGTCTCTTTAATTATCAGACTCCCTATTACCTTGCATGCTCCGACCAACGGTCCATATTTTTCCGTTATGCTAAATCAACGATTGTGGTGTCCTCCAACTCAAACATAGAGTTTTCTTCATGGTAATGGTCTGATTTGGGACTTATCCATTTTAGGGCTTTGACACTTCATCGATCTCCTATGTCTCAAGCTTTGATTTTTGTGGACCTGTTCACCACCAAGTGAAATATTTCATAGAAGCTTAATAGTGCACATGGATGTTCTATGTTTCCTTTGATTGGTTCAATTATAAGAGTCTCCCCCTATCATATCTTTTTCCTTCAATTCTTCAAGGTCGTTTTGTTCTTGTTTCCTTCATTCACACAGAGTAGATATGTAGTAATAGTCTAGATGCTTCCTCTATAGGGTTCAATCCTTGGACCTATCATTTGCAGGGACTTATTAACAAAATGCATGGTCTCCCTCTATCATTGACAATAGTCAGTTTATTGTTCTAATTTTTTATCCAGGGTAATCACAGAGCCATGTGCACAAAGATTATTAATGCACAGGGACATTCTTGACTTGCTCTGTCTGTTTTTATTTGCAGCACGAAAGCTTCCTCTATCATCTTACATTATTTAGACAAGGTAACAACAGTTAGTCTCCCCCTTCCTGTGACATCCATGGTTGTCATAGTATTTGACATCATGGTTGTCATAGTCTTGACATCAATGACAACATGATCCAACATCAACCTCGGCTCACAAGTGCATAGAGGCCACAAGCCCTCCCCTTGGACCCGTTCCAATTAGGAGGTGACACTTCTCCTCTTCCGATGGGTGAGGCCAGACACTATGTGGCATGATACATTAATGTGTATCCATTCACACATGCTCATCTCCTCCACTCATAAACTCGTAAACAAGGGGGGAGAGGGGGGGGTTGAGTCGAAACCCTTCCCTGGAACCCTACCCAATCGGCATTAGGATTTACAAGGCTACACTAACTAGAGGGACGAGACCTCTGATTCTTCGGTGATCCAGTTAACCGGGGCTCCATCACTCTCAGCTCATCACTCTCTCTTTCATTGTCCGGACCAGGGATATCCTTCTCCACATAGACCTGTGTGTTGTTTCCCTTCTCTGCATGCACTTGTGGATCTTTTGCTCTCCTCCCCCCATGCACCCATAATTTCCTCTTGAATTTTTCTTCATGGATCTGGGCAGTCCATGAATTCCCATGGACATATCTTGCATTCATTCCCATGCATTTACATTGGGAGTACTTCTCAACTACCCAGATGTGTCCTTCTTTAATATGTGACTTCAGCTGCAAGCTAGAGAAAATGATGGTTATTTTCCACAACATACTTCATCGAGAATGTTTAGGGTCCTTAGCACATGAATCCATTTTCTTTGCTCCTCACTATTCCCTCTAGTAGTATCATGGCTAGTACTCAAGGCTTCCCCCATCAGTTGGTTGGTCGGCTTTTATATTACACATTTACATCGTTTACAAGCCATAGTATGGAAATATTATATCCATGCAGAAATAATCATCACTAATCATAATTCATTACAAGTTAATTAGGGAGATTAAAAATGGTGGTGTTACATAGTTCAATCTCCAAGCACAAATTAAAGTCTCCAACGTCTCCACAATTATATGATGTTTAGAAGCATCGATAAAGTGATGTTAGTGAGGTTTTTTTTAGATTTGGTCAATTTTGAGGCCAAAAGTGACACAAAGGGTTTCTTTTGAAATTAGCATTGTAGTAAACATCATTTTTTTACCCTAAACACAGTATTTGATTGGCAAGATCCATAGAACAACCAATCCCCATTTCGTTTGACCAACATGATTTTTAGGCATTGGTTAACAAGGATAAAATGTTTAGGGCACCCTCAAATCCAATCTATCTATCTACCTACTTCAACAACAAATAAACAAACGGTTAGTATGAATGGGTGTGAGCTTTGAAATTACAATAACTAGAGCTAGTGGTGTAATGGCGGGTTTTGGATCATGGACTTGGCCTAGAGATCTTTTGAAATTAACATCGTAGTAAACATCATTTTTGTACCCTAAACATAGTAGTTGATTGGCAAGATCCATAGAACAACCAATCCCCATTTCGTTTGACCAACACGATTTTTAGGCATTGGTTAACAAGGATAAAATGTTTAGGGCACCCTCAAATCCAATCTATCTATCTGCCTACTTCAACAACAAATAAACAAACGGTTAGTATGAATTCGTGTGAGATTTGAAATTACAATAACTAGAGCTAGTGGTGTAATGGCAGGTTTTGGATCATGGACTTGGCCTAGAGCTCTACATCAAATGATATCTACGTCATTGACTCTACTCTCAACCATATTCTTCTTTCCTACGTCATTTTCTCAACCACCCTTGTTATACCTCTCATTAGATCCACAAAAAACGTTGTTTCCTAGTCTCTAAATATAATTTGACCTCTCTTTGATTTGTGATTATGTTGCATAATATAGAAGAAAGTGATACTCAATTTCTACCTCCCCATTTCAACATACTTATTATAATATTTCCTCCCACAACTCCTTTGTAGGTTCATATCTTCTTGTTTCACGTCTGAACCTCTGTGAGTTAGTTCTTGGTTGTGCTATTATCTATTTTTTACATCGTCAGTTGTTGAAATCTTTAAGTAGTTTTATACTTTGATCTATTAATGTTTGTTGAAGTTGTCTATGTAGTATTGTTTTTTTCTTTTGACATGTTTTATCCATTTTTTTTTCCTATAACCTTCTTGTACAAAACTTTTCAACGCCTTTTAATATGATGGACACATTTTTCCTTCTATATCTCACTCTTCAAATCGTTTCATGTACTATTAGTCCCATGTTTTCTTCCTCATTTTTAACTCATTTTAATTGATTTTAATTGTAACCCAATAATTCTCCATGACTACCATTATATTCCTGTGCAAAATCATTTTTTTCCAATACCTCTAATTTATTGTGTAGAGATATTTTATTTAAGAATATTTTTTTTAGAGTTTTTACTTTTTATATAACTTGTTATCAAATGTTGTTAACAAAATGGTTTTCTTTATTTTATATAAAAATTTGGTTTTTTCTTAAGAAATAATTCAATAAAATAATTGAAAGAGAAGTGTGTATTACTACCTTATTTAACTAGTAAATAATAATAGAAACTATTTTAAAAATGTAAATTTATATAAATAAATCCGTTGGAATGGAAATCGATTTTTTTTCCAAGAAAAAAAATACTATTTTTTATTTGAAATAAGTAAAAATACAATACTTAAGTGTTCTAGGCACAGTCCTAAATGGATCATCCAAAAAAATATCTCTTCAGAATCTTTCCCTATAGTTGTACATCAAGAAAAATCCACAACCTTCATAATATAAAGTATATGATCTATCAAGTAAACAAAACATAGACTTAATAGTGCCCAATAATGTCACATTACAAGTTCAAAAGAAGTTTAGAAATCCTTTAATACAAATTGATGGATGACCACTATATGGCCATCTTGTACTTCTTCCAAAGAACCATAAAGCTTAGGTATTTGAAGTCCTTCATTTGAGAGTTGCCCTGCACTCTTTTTGTGCTCCACTCTTGTTGTGCTCCCTATAAACATGAGTGTAGCTTGTCCAAATAAACTGATTAGATATTGCCTTTAATTACAACTCTGGAGGAAGGAAAGAATTATTTTTTATCTAAAAATTTTCTTTCATCCAGTTCATGACCATAGATAAGTCGCCTATGACTTGAATTTTATTAATCTTATTGGTACAAAGAATTTAAAAAAAAAAAAAAAAATCTTGATAAGATATTTCAAAGTAAATTTCTTGAGCACTTCTCTTCATTTCAAGGATTGTATTTAAAGTAAAATCTACATTTTTTAGGGTATAAAGCTCAGTCAACAACTCATCAATAGATCGTATATAACTCATCAAAAAACATCTCACTACAAGCAAGCATGTCACAAAGTGGGATTTAAACCCAATTGTATAGGGTAACAATTTTCCATCACAACTATTTAATTATACCCAATTGGCAAAGAATCTCTATACTCTCTATCAAATCTTTAACCAATATATTTTTTCCCTAACCTAATTGTAAAATGAACATAATTTTTCTCATCTCCTACTGTAACATAAACTATTTTATGTTATCTAACTAAAAAATACAACATCCTTATCTTACCAAAGCCAAACCATAATACCATAGCATAGAAGATTATAAGGCCCCACCACCTCCATCCTCACCAACATTTCACATATCAACGAAATATGAGTACAATGGATTAAATTATAAATACTTTATACAAGACATGGGAAGAAGTAATACTCTTTGTGGGATGTATAGATTTCACAAAGAATGTGAAATGTAAGAAACGAAGTCCTAAACAATCTGGTGACAAATCCATCAAACCACCTTTACAAAATGTCATTTAATGTGGAACTGATTATGTGCTCTGTTGTGGTCGATTGGTTCAAGGAAATTAATTTATATTAAGAGAGATTTGATATTGTGATTATGTAAACTTTTTTAATATTTCACTATATAATTAATATAGATTTATTTTAATTCTAGATATATTAAATATCAAAATAAATTGAATTGATAGAGATAATATATGCATCAATACCACTTTGAACATGAAATTACAAATTTGTTTCATACTAGATTGAAAAATGCACTACTCGACACAATGAGTTTGGATATAAGATATTATATACTTTTAAACATGTCTTCAATGAAATGGAACATCTCTTGCAAGGAAGAAAATGGGAGAAGATTATTTTGATGATGATATAGAAGCATCTAAAATTAACATCAATCTTGTTTATGTATTAATGATTTCTATCATCCTAAACAAGTTTAAATCTTTAGCATCAATGCACTTAATTTTCAAGACAATAAAATTGGGACAAATGATGATAAAGAATATTATTCTCTTACCATCAATGCACTTGATTTTCAAGACAATGAAATTGAAACGAATGATGATAAAAAAAATATTATTCTCTTAGAAAAGTAAAGATGTCAATAATTATTACAACAAGTAACATTTCACACACATATAATTTAAAACTAAAATTAAAATTTTAATCAAATTACACATTTTTTTTCTTATGAAACTATAAATATATTTCTTACAATAATAAATTAATAAATTAAATACTATTAATTAAATTAATATTTTTAAACAATATCAATAACTATTCTTATATATTCTGGATGGGGTGCCACTTAGAGTAGTAGATCCACGTGGTATAGAGCCAGGCTGGGCCTTAAATATAGATCGTCGCCTCCCATCCCCTCGCCATTAAGGATGGGAGCAAGGCCGAGCAACCAGGCTGATGAGCCGAGTCCTCCCACGCGAGTGAAGAGGATGGACGCATAGCGCACTAAGAAAGAAGTCATAATGGTCGATCTTGTCGTATCCGTCATCATGAATATCTAGGATTTTGGCCGAGGAAGATCTCATTTTGAGTTTGAGCTGCAGAAGTCAAGCATCTCTGAGCTATGGTGCGGCTATTGCAGCCTCATCGTCGCTCTGATCACTGATTGGCTCATATCAATGCCGAGGGAAAGAGGTAAACCACGTAGGGGCGCTGCCTGGTATGCCTTTGATGCTCGCTAGAGGAGACAACAGAGATTTGAACGAGCATTGTCCTTGGCTAGGACGCAGCTCTTCCACAAAGCCAGGAAGCCTAGAACGCCTCCCATGGCCTATGTGGAAGAAGTTTTTCCGGAGGAACCCATTCAGGCTCCTCTGGAACACCTCCTCTTTACAGTTCCAAACAATTGGAATCCGCCAACTTGCTTTCCAAGGGAAACCACCATGCAAGCCACAGGGAAACTGCATAGCTGCCACAGAGGGGCTGCCCAATTGGAGGAACCCCCTACTTGTTATATCATAGAATAATTTCTGGAAGACGTGGACGCGAAAGCGATAGCAAACACATAATAATTCTCTCTGGGCACGGGCGACTGGATTGCTCAACATGGACAGAATTCGTCACGGAATCTGGATGAGGTAATGGGAACGCAGGGAAGGAACGCGACAGCAGAGGCGGAGGCACGACCAGAAGGGGCACTGTCGGAGGATAGCTTGGAGAGGGAGGGTGGCAAGGCTCCTATGTCATGTCCCCTATCCATCATGCAAGAAGAATGGTGTGTCCAACCGCCATTCTTCCACCCGGTGCACCTAGAGATGATGTTCGAATTGAGGAGCCTGGTGGAGGACCAAATCCATCCTATCGTGCTAATCAGCTAGCGCGTCGACATGCTCTATGATGCTTACTCCAACACACCACCAGGACAGAGGTGCTCGACGTGTGCACAACCCTTCGCGTTGCTAGCCAGGGAAGGAAAGCAGGAAGGAGATGTTGACATGGACAATGCAATGACCATCGGGTAATTGTTACAGTTAATGGTTATGGTTAGAATTTTTTTTTTACTTAGAGCTAGGGCTCTAGTTCTAACTTAGTTTCATTTTGTTGTAATTCAAACTCTAAGGAAGTATTCTCAAACTGAGGGTTGTCATATGTCTTGGTTTTCCTTGGACAAGACAGATGGCAGCCCGGTTTTTGCCACAGACTGTATAGGAGGCTGATTGTCCCATTTTCTATAATCCAGCAGGACAGTTGGCAGTCCAGACGTATATGTTTTTTTGAAAAGTTAATACAATAAACTCTGCCATATGCACCAGACGATATGTTTTTTGAAAAGTTAATACAATAAACTCGCATTTTTATTTTATTTTTAAAACAACTATCCTGTATATAACTCAAAGTAAAATAAATCAAATTCATATTTTTAAATAATATCAATAACTATTATATGTTATATATATATATATATATATATATATATATATATATATATAATTTAATTTAATTTAATTTAAGACCAAAGACTCCAAAAATATTTAAAAAGGTGTCGAGACATATTTTATAATTAGAGTCAAGAGAAATATGCCTTTAAAAATATACCTCTAAAGACCATTAAAACGTGAGGGAAGTGATAACGGTTGGCTTATGTGGGATCAAATTACTAGTTTTAGTGTCATTATTTTATGGTTCATCATTAGGCTAAGCTCAAAACAAACTTTTACACTAAAACAAATTCTTGGAAATAAATAAATAATAAATTAAAGGAAAAATTGAAATATAATGAGATTAAAAAAAAACTAAAATGGAAGATTATTTTATTAAAAGAATAAAAAAATAAAGTTAAAGAAAAAAATATTTTAAGTAAAACGTAACATTAGTTATGAAAGGGTTTGAGGTATTCATAATTTGCTATTATTAATAGAATTAAGCTTTGGTAAATTAATAATCATATTAATCAAATGGTCATCTGCACTTCATCAACTTTGTTGATTAAAACTTTGGTAAATTCATAGTTATATTAATCAAATGGTCATTTGATGGTCATCTGCACTTCATCGACTTTGTTGATTAAAACTTTGTATTCAAAAGTGGAAGTGGAAAATAGATGACACCATGATGGTTGTAGAATGGAACACACCAAGAAAGGTTACTGTCCATGGAGCTTGACATTGCTTGCTAAGGACAATGAATACCACTAAATTGAATCTATATAATAAAGGTGTGCAGGTCATAAGAAACCGTTGTAAAGAAATACATAAATATCTATCATTAAAAATAAAAATTTAGAATGAATATCACTAAATTGAATCTATATAATAAAGGTGTGCAGGTCATAAGAAACCGTTCTAAAGAAATACATAAATATCTATCATTAAAAATAAAAATTTAGAAGATTAAAGATATATGGAGTAGTTACACTTAGAACTCTTTCGGTTGAAGAAGTACCCCATTATGGTAGATATTGAAACATTTAAAAGACAATTAGAGCTTTTAAGAAGAGCTTGATTTATGAAGAGTAATGTCAACTTTACCTTTGGTTATGAAGTTTGTCCCAACATGGATTAATGTAAAACATTATTACATTTGTATCTTCAATATGGTTTAGTTAATGTTTCATGTCTATATTTGGAATTTCTAGGGTCATTTCTTAGTGGTAATTCATTGATGTATAATTTTGTTTTTTAATTATTTATGATTCAAATAGAACATAAAATTTTGATGAAAAACCTTGATTTATGGATTAAGTTGGTGTATTTATGAATTCATGATAATTTGGATTTAACTTGTATTCAAAATTATTGTTAGACATCCCAATTTGGTTAAGAATCTCAATTTCCCTCTTGAATAATAAAGTGATATATTTCATCCATTTGCAATGCTTTTAGTAATTTTGTTACCTTGAATCCATAGACTAGGTCTAAATTTTGAAGAACTTTACCTAAATTTGTATATATGTTGATTTGGACAAAGTTCATTTTAATAAAACTGTGTTGGAGAGTGAGAATTGAAGTTGGAGATAAGTATTAGATTATATAAATGTTACTTCTCTTTGTATGTTTTATTTTGATCATGAACATGTGGCAATTTATAACCTAAAGGTTAGAACTTCATAGACTACAAAGAGAAAAAAAAATAGCATTTACTCACCAAGAGGAAGGACTTCACAATGAATCACCATTAGGTGGAACGTAATAAGAGTTTGGAGGACTTGCAATTGTAGCTTCTATAAATGATAGGACCCCACCCAAACATGAATTTGATAAAGATATCAATACACTAATGACCCTTATTGTATTTCTAGTCTCAAGGTTTCTCCTTTGGAAAGGGGAAGAGGAAGCGTGACTTTGATAGTTTGGACTAGGAAAGGGAATCAATTCATTTGACCTAATTCAATGGTGCAAAGTAGTCAATCATGTTAAAATCTCCAATAATGTAATATCAATATGCTCATTAGATTGAAATAAGAAAAAATGGGAAAAAATGGCAATCCAATGATGTTCATGATCTATGGTGAAGGCCCAGATCTCATCCAAAGGAAAGTGAAGCTTTGGAGCTAGCCAGAATGAAGTTATCAATGGGAAGATTCCCCTTCACAGAGATATCTATTTATGTAGTGGGTTGTAGACTTGTATATATCGAATTGTTGAGGATTGCCTACATTTATGCTTCACCCATACATTGAATTGAACCCTACTGATTAAGAACCCAACTATTGTGGTTATTATGATTTTTTCTTTTTAAACAAGTAATTGAGAGATATGATATTTAGATCTAGTCCATACTTCATGGGTTCTAGGGGAATGTGTATTTCCCCATGGACCCTTAACTTAAACCCAAAACAAGAGATTACAACAGCCCTAGTGTGGGTCAAATTACCCCATCTTTCATTAATTTCTGGAATGAATGCTCCCTAAGAGAGATTAGAAACAAATTGAGTTATTTTATTGATCGAGTAGAACCCAAAGGGAACCTATATTCTTGTATGAGAATATACATGGAGGTGGACTTGGAGAAGGCACTCCCAAAAGATTTTCAAATCAATCTAGATTGGTGAAGCCACCATCAAGCACTAGATTATGAGCAGATCCCATTCAAGTGCATGGTTTGTCATGCTTACGAACACTTTGCTAAAAAACTATCCAAAAACCCAAGAAGAAAAACCCTCTTCAAAGAAGCATTCAAGGATAGAACCTTAGTCCAAGACGGTTCTGAGCAAGCAAAGGAATTTTCAACGAAAGGGGCCATTTCATCCAAATCCTTCACAAGAGGGTCCACCTACATCAAGAAACAACAAATTTGAATTTCTTGAGAACTTAGAGGAAATAATAAATATGCTAATCCCCTAGACAAAGTCTCATGTAAAGCCCTAGATATTGAGTTGTTGCATTTCTATTGTTATATTAGTATTGTTGGCTAGACCTTTTAATTGTAATTGTACCCTTGGTGTGTGTGTGTGTACACACACACACACACACACATACAATATACACATGTATACATGTGTGTGTGTGTAGCCTGAGTGGGCCTAATGGTTAATAATATGTGTTTCCTCCTAAGAGGTCACTAGTTCAAATCCAGAGGGGGTGGGGTATGTATACATTTGTAGACTTTATCAGTCAAATCGCTACGCGGAGGGGGTCCCTTGTCCCACAAACAAGGGGGTCTCATACACAAATCTGGTGTCTGGCTTGGCCATGACCTTAAAATTTAATTATTATTATTATTATTATTATTATTATTAAAGGAGACCTAGTTTTAGGATGATCTTATCTTGTTCATTTTTTTCTATTGTAAAAGGAGGTTGCCCCCTTGAAGAGGCTTCATATTCATTCTTCTCTCTTTCTCAAGGCATGGAGTTACTTCTCTCTCTCTTTTTAGGATATTTTGGTTGTTTGAGGCATAACATTTGGTATCAGAGCATATCATCCTAGGGTTTCCCTCCTTCAATCAAGACATATTAGAATTTTCAATATAAGATTTTTTATGGGAAGTATAAGATAGTGAAATTTTGAGGATATCTAGAAGACATGTCTAGATACATGCGATAAAAAAATATAGATATTAGTTCATTATATGAGATATAGCTTGTGGAAGTTAGGGTTTGTGACTAATCCTAAAATCAATTTCAAATAGGTCATTTTATAATTCTCACTATAATTTTTTTTCGAAAAGGTTTTAGACTATGAAATTTTTAGGATCCTGAGGAGGCATAGTGAAGTAATTGTGGTAAATATTTTAGGTTTTGTGTCATTTTAATTTCTGATATATAGGCTATGGAAATTAGGGTTATTTGACTAGTCCTAAAATTAGTCTCAAACATCTATTCTTGGTATAAGTGACAATTCTGAAGCTTGGTAAGTCCAAATTGTGTGCCACAAGTTCCTCTCTAAAGAATACATACCATAGTATTTTAGATAAAAATTTCATAATCGGATCTGAAATATTGGACACGTGGCATTCCATACAAGTTCGTTATCTAGAAAGGGCCGAGAAAATGCAAGTTTTGGGAAAGTTACCATAACTTTCACTTGGCACATCAAATTTTGGTCAGACCTATGGCTTTGTGTTGGAGATATTACACACACCTAGGATTTTTTATTTTTATTTTCCTAAGTTTACTTGGATATGTTGAGAGTCCCTTAGTCTGAGATATTCTCCACTCATTGAGGATATTCTCCCCTAGAAAAGGGTGCCAAATACCCTCCAGTCAATTCTCAGTTACCATTCAGCTAGACTAGTTGAGTGAAGTATTGCATGTCAACATTGGTTTTATCATCAAGTGTTGCATGCTAACCTCGGGATCATCACCAGTAATGCGTACTTGCATTGGGATCATCACTAGTAAGGTGCATTCCACATGTGTGAGTGATCTCCTTCTCATTTCACTCCAATTTGGCTAGTTAATTGACGATCGCATGGCCAGTTAACTAGGACTAGGTGGCAGTTGACTCCAGTGACTGCCAGTGTGTGTCAAATATCTTTAGAACACTCCTAATGCACATGAGTTGACCATTATGTAAAGTTATTTGTGTGATACATAGTATATTTCTTGTATTATATCATTACTCTCATTTGATTAATAGAAATTCTTTCATTTTTTCCTCCATTTTTGTCTTTTCTCTTCACACCATTACATGATGTGTATGCTTCATTGTTAGCTAGATATTTTGTGCGGGTATCTTGAAAACTCTACCTGGTATCAAATCCCACAGGCCGCTAGCAAGGATCATTACCAACACTCTTTTGTAGGTACTGAACATGGAACAAAGCAGCAGGAAAGATGGAATTTCCCCCATCTTCCATTCTAACACCATATAACTATTTTGAATGGAAGACAAGAAATATACTCCATCTCAGGGGTAAATGTTTGTATCGGATAGTCGTGGCCACAAAAGTAGAACCCACCTCAACATTGGAAAAATACAAGTACCTAAATCGCATGGACGAGGCTCATGATCTCATATGCATGACTATTTCTCTCAACCTATGGTTTCACATCGATGCATGGAAGACACCAAATGAAATATGGGCCACCTTGGAAGGACTCTTTGGAAAGCAGGATGAAATGAGGGGCCATTTGCTCGAACTATAACTAAACTCAGATCCAAAGAACTTTGACAATCTCCAAGATTTCTTCACCAGATTTAAATCTCTCCTCTGTGAATTGAAAGACTGTGGTATCAAAAAATCCAAATAGGAAAAACAACTAGTTCTTGCTATCATGGAAAAACTTGGACCAAAATTTAGTGTATTTGTCTCCACATTTCATTCTATTAGAATCATCGTAGGGGCAACCTGGACCATGCCTTCATTGTCATAGTTTATTGAGGATTTGACACATGAGAAGGATAAGCTCATTCAGATAGGCATAATCAAGGGCCCAAAGGCACATGCACTTGTTTTGCATGATGGAAACAACTTTCAAAATCCTAAATCCAAAAGGAAAGGCAAAGAAAATGTGCATGCATATCCAAAGAAGGAAGGGTACTCCAAACCCTTCAATGATTCCTCTAGTTCCAAAGGTGGAAAAAGCAAGAAAGGGAAGAAGTGTGGTTACTGCAATCATGGGAACCATCCAGAATCATCCTGCATGAAGAAGCAAATTGATTAGATGGCTCAATTCTTCAGAAAAACAATCTCGGGGACTTCATTCCCAAGGATTCCAAGAATAATTAAGAATATCAAGACCTTAAGAAAGGAAATCCTCATGCATCAGTTCTTGTAAATTATTCTCCTAACACTTGGATTGTAGATTCAAGTGCTTCACATTATATGTCAAACACAAAGGATATTTTATCTTATGTAATTGCATGCACAAGCCCTCCTATCCTCATGGGGATGAATCTCTAGTCGAGGTCACCTGAAAAGGAAGAGTGGAACTAGATCATGGACACTTTGAGAACATTCTCTATGTTTCTCAACTTTCCATGAATATGCTCTCAGTGTACCAGATTACTAACACAGGATCAGAAAAAAAGGTGGAGTTCACACCAGACTCCGTGTCCATTTTCGACATGCAAGATGACTCCAAAATTGTTGTCATGGAGGTAAATCATAAATCTCGGTTATATACTTTTACAAAGTTTATTGAACCTGATTCCTCTGTACTACTTACACATCTTAATGACACTAGTAGATTATGGCATGAGAGGTTTGGTTGCTTGAATTTCATGTACATGCAATAGTTTAACAAGAAGGGGATGGTCTTTGGGTTACCTGATATCCACTTTTATGAAGGGGTTTGTGAAGGATGTGTCCTTGGAAAGAATCCTCAAAAGAAGTTAGAGAAAGGGAAGGCCCACAAGGCCTCCTCTCAATTGGATCTTATCCACAGTGATCTCATGGTTCCATTCCCGCATCCATCCATCGGTAAGGCAAGGTACATGCTTACATATTTAGATGATTTCTCACGTTATACTTGGGTATTTTTTCTCAGGTAAAAGTCTGAGATCTTTGAGCATCTCAGAGAGTTCAAGGCACTTGTTGAGACTCATTCATGGAGAAATATCAAATCCCTTCGTACAGATAATGGGGGGGAGTATGTCAACAGAGATGTTTAGAATATTTTTCTTGATGACAGGATACAGTTGCAACACACAATACCATACACTCTGCATCAAAATGGCGTTGTTGAGAGGAAGAAAAAATCTATCAAGGAGATGGTCTCTTGCATGTTTCATGCAAGGTCACTTCCTCATAAACTTTGGGTTGAGGCACTTAATTGTGCCAACTACATCCAGAACATACCCCCTCACAGATCTATCAAGTATCGGACTCATTTCAAGGTATGGAGCGACAATAAACCAAAAGTCACACACTTCTATATCTTTAGATCATGAACATGGACCCACATTCCCTCTGAGAAGAGGAAATCACTAGATCTATAGAGTATCACATGTATTTATGTTTTCTACCTAGACGGTGTGAAAGGATACATACTTATTGATCCCTCTACATACCATCTCATCATTGAGCACAGTGTTCAATTTGAGGAAAGTCTCTCTCATGCTCCACAAGAGTCGTATGTAGATACTTTTGTCCTTCCACCAGTTCGAGATGATGAGTCTGCACATTCAGACTCCACTTTAGATTTGAGTTTTGATAAAGAGTCGATGGATTCAGAGAATTCATATATAGATTCAGTACATGCAGATGAGGAGCCAGATTTGATGCCCAAGTGGGCATATCCCACATTTCAGGATGTAGGAGACCTTGTTGGGGATCCAGCTGATCCAAGGAGGACCAGATATCAGTATGAGTATCCTCCTCGTGTACTCACTACCACTAAACCCATGATGCCTCTGCCTTTTTATATGGTTCAGTATTCAGACCCACATACCTACAAAGAGGTTGTAGGGAACCCCTTTTGGGAAGCAACCATACATGAGGAGTACAACTCTCTCCTCGAGAACCTGACTTGGGATATAGTTCCACTTCCCTTCAAACATGAATCTTGTTAGATGTAGATGGGTCTACAAGACCAAAAAGGCAGTGGACGGACATGTGGTCAGACACAAGTCAAGACTGTTTTCCAAGAGATTTAATCAGATACATGAGATCGAATATGATGAGACTTTTACTCCAATAGCAAAGTTGGATTCTATCAGGTTGTCCCTTTCCATTAGAGTGTCCAGGGAATGGAAAGTATATCCGATGAATGTGAAGAATGATTTTCTTCATGGGGATCTTTCTGACGATATTTATATGGACCAGCCACCTAGATTCATACACAATTCATCTTTAGTGTGTCGACTCAAAAATTTGCTCTATGGACTCAAGCAGGCTCCTAAAGCATGGTACGCAAAGATGGAATAATTTTTTCTCTCCAAGAATTTTTTCAGATGAAAATCCAATCCAAATGTCTACATGTTGAGGACCACTAACTCACTTCTAATCCTAGTTTTGTATGTGGATGATATTTTGATCACCGAAAAATTAGTTTCAGCGGTTTCCATAGTCAAGGGAATTCTTCATGACAGGTTTTCAATGACGGACATGGGTCCACTCCATTTCTTTCTTGGTCTCGAGATCGACCAGGATGCCTCGGGAATAAATTTATCTTAGGCTAAGTATGCTTGGGATATCTTGGAGAGATCCTTTCTTATCTAGGGTTAGAATTGAGGATGGTTGGGATACACTGGTGGTGGACAACACCTTGTATCGACAGCTTGTGGGGAGCCTTTTGTATCTCACCCACACCCAACCAGATTTATCATACGCAGTAGGGGTAGGCTCCAGGTACATGCAGAAGTCGCATGAGTTACACTGGAAGGTTGCCAAGGGCATCCTCATATACGTTCAGGGCACTATCAGTTATGGGATCCACTATGCAGCAAGTTGCAATTTGGATCTCATAGGCTTCATCGATTCTAATGGGGCTGGCGATGGCACTAATCACAAGTCCACATCCAGATACACTCTCAGTTTAGGTTAAGGGCCTATTTGTTGGTCGAGCGAGAAGAAGTTTGTTATTTCTCTATCTTTGGTTGAGGTCGAGTACAAAGGATTATTTAACATTACCATCCAGGCATTATGGCTACAAAACTTCCTTACAGAGTTGGGCATCTAGCTCCACATACCGACTGTCATTTCGTGTGAAAACTAGAGCTCTCAAGTTTTGCAGAGACCCAGTGCAGTGGCAGTAGACAAATCATATCGAGATCCATATGCACTACAACAGAGATCTATTCCATGAGAGGATCATCGACCTGCAGTTCTATCCTTCCTCTAAACAGACTAACGATGTCTTCACCAAGACTTTCACTAAGAAAAATTTCCATAGTTTGTCTGATTGTCTTGGAGTGAAGGACATAGTTTCCTAGCAATTGTCTTTCTCTTCTTTTGGTACATTGTATTTTAATGAAGGCGGGTTTCCCATGAGGTTTTCCTTCTTTCCTCACTTTATTTCAGTGTTCCTTAGTTGCATTTTCCATGGGTACCTAACATGGCCTTTGTTGTCGGGATCCATTCATTATGTACACTCCTTAGTAGTGTTCGGGGGGGGTGTTGGAGATATTACACATACCTAGGTCAGTGGTCACCCATCTATTCCACTGGCTCGAAAAATAGTTTTACACCTTGGCAGTTAGTTTTTCGGGTTCCAAACTTCTAGGGCAGTTTTGAGGCCCTAAACGACGTTTTTTGGGGATTTGGGGCCTAGTTGACTACCATAGGCATTATCCTAAGCCAGTCGAAAATTTTTCTTCTCGGGTATACCTTTCCAACAGGCTATCATGCACCTAAAATGGAGATCGCATGCAAAATTTACGAGCCCGGGAAGTTGATGTACTAACTTACCCAAACGGGGCCCACATGACTTTTGGCGCTTCATCTCCTAG
>SNQJ01S0058221.1:14868-26018 GCA_010110895.2 Picea sitchensis
GAAGACCAAACATATTGACATACATTATCATTTTGTTCGAGATTTGGTTTAGCAAGGTGGGTTCAAGATTATGTATTGCAGTGGAGAAGAGCAGGTTGTAGATATTTTCATGAAGTCACTACCAAAGGACAAGTTCTACAAATCCATAGATGATCTTGGAATCTTTCCAAATGATCATTATGGGGGAGAAATGTTGGGTTAATAATTCATTTTGTATTATTATAGATCTAATTGTTGTTAGAGTAGTTATACCTCGAAGGTATATTTTGAGACAAAGACAATACTAGTTGAGTGAACTGTAGAGAGATTATTGAGTGATTATAAGAGCTGATCATTTCATGCGATAGCTCTTGCACATGTATACGTATTTGTCTTGTTAATGAGAACGTTTGAGTTGGTGTGTGGTACTGTTGAATCTTTTGTGTTCCTCCATTAATGTTGATTTATATTTCATCACTCATAATACAAGCCACTTTACATTGATTTAAAGAGCTCAAGGCATAGTGAGGAGTTTCGAGACTATAGAATTATACCAAGTGTTGAGGGCTTTCAACCACTTGGTTGATACTAACACAAATGAGAGGGTATCTTTAAACATTGGAATGTTAAGTTTAAATGGGGAGCTCCTTTCTTAACATACCTCCCATGATAGTTATTTGATCAATGATCTGGATTTATGAGCGGAACGAAATGAAACACAGATCTATAACATTAACACAAAGATACAGTGAACAATAACAGAGATACAGTGAAACTCAACTTCTATTCAATCAAGAAATCTGTTGAAACTGTAAAATGCAAAATAAAAACAATCTTGCTCGAATGCTAGTAGCTAATCTCTGAGAAGATATGTGACTACTATGCGCATTTGTCTGAGCACATTACAATGAGGCCTCCAGGCCTTTTAAGCATCCAGAAGTAATCGGAAAACCCTAGACATCCAAAAACCTAACCCTAGGAGATGAAGCGCCAAAAGTCATGTGGGGCCCAATGGGGTAAGTTGGTACATCAACTTCATGGGGTCGCAAATTTTGCATACGATCTCCGTTTTAGGCGCATGATAGCCCGTTGGAAAGTTATATCTTAGGAATAAACATGTTGCCATCACAATTTTACTATGTCTATAGTGTGATTGTGGTGAGCCCAAAATATGTTGTTTAGGGCCTCAAAACGACCCCGAAGGTTTAGGACTTGAAAAGCTAGAAAATAATTGTCAAGATGAAAATTGTATGTGAGCCAATTGGAATAGGTGGGTGGCCATCGATATCCACCTGGATCAATCCTCCTCCCTTGGGAAGAAATGGTCTCCATTGCGTTGAGTTCCCCCATCAGATGAGGAAATTTATGTTGAATTTGGCCCCAGGTGAGCCACTTGCCTTGGTGCAGGAGCTACCTCGCTTTGACAACACAATAAAGTTGAAGCTTCTATTGGCGAGTGCCCTTGACCTATGTGTCCACGTTCAGATCAATGGATGCATGTTTCATGCATTCATGGTTGATCTATGTCGTTGTCAATTGTTTTGTTATCTCCGAGGTGTCCAATTATGGGGGAAAGTATGGTCGAAGGAGGTTGACATTAAACACTGGGTGCAAGCCAAGGAAGGGGGGAATGTTGAGCTCAAAGGAATTTTTACCCACAACCTTGGTGATGATGTAAGGTCCATAGCGGAGTGGATGAAGCTTTTGATGGGGTCCTGTAAGGCGTTCTTTCTGCAAGTGCAACCAAACTTTATCTCCCACCTGAAACTTGTGTGGCACTCGGTGTTGATCATGGCGTTGCTTGTACTTAGCATTGGACTTTTGCAAAATAACTTGAATTTGTTGGCGGATGTGTTGGATTCGTTCAATGAACTGGGTGGCTTTGTCGGCTTCGGTTTGAGCATGGGACGATTTTGCCTATGTGGACGCAAGGGGTAGCACAACATCCACGAGACCCAATGGTTGAAATCCCAAACCCACCTGAAAGGGGCTATGGTCGGTTGAGCTATGTATGGCTCTGTTGTAATTGTGATGAACATAGGGAAGACTCTCATCCCATGTGCATGGATGCTTGGAATTGTACATGTGCAAGATATGCATGATCATCCAGTTGACGACCTCAGTTTGGCCATCCATTTGGGGCTGGAAAGCAGTGGATTTGGTGAGATTGGTGTCCAACAATGACCAGAGGCTCGACCATAATGAGTTGAGGAATTGGTTGTCTCGATTTGAGATGATGGTTTGTGGTATCCCAAAATGTACCCACACTCATTCGAAGAAGAGCTTGGCAGTGGCCTCCGTTGTGATGCTCTTCTTGCAGGCGGCCATAATCGTCGTCTTGGAAAATTGATCAACAATCACAAAAACACAGTCATTTCCCTGCTTGGTTGAAGGAAGGCTCAACATTTATTCCATTGAGATGGATTCCCAGGGCCTATCGGGAGCAGGTAGAGGGGTGTACATGACTTGTTTCTTAATGGTCAGTTTGACAATGATGCAAGTCGTGTAGGACCTGATACACTTGCTAACATCCTGTCGAAGTTTCGACCAATATAAATGTTTATGCAACACTACCATTGTCTTTTCCATGAAGTGTTTTGCCACCCGAATGTAGTGAGCTTCCCAAATCAACTTTGCTCTCTCTCATGGTGGGACACAGAGATGGCCCAAATGGCACAACAACCCTTCCTGAAGATGGAAATCGCTGACATTTGTGTTTGTGCCCAACATATGGTAGGTAGTGGCGAAGTCAGGATCTCTCTCATAGAGTTGGGGCCATCCAGAGGTCTCATGGCCACAGGAATGTAACATCATGGTTAGTGTTGTAACTGGAGGTCAACTGAGGCAGTCAACGACGCGGTTGGTGCTCCATGTCTTATACTTGATGTTGAGATGGAACTGTTTCAAGTATGTGGACCACTTCTGATGGTGGTCATTCTGCAATTTTCCCTGTGTCTGCATGAACTGCAGAGGCTTATAATCAATGTGCATGAATGTCTCCTTCCTGAGAATATAATTCCTCCACTGGAAACAGGCTTGTACAATGGAGTACATTTCTTTGTCGTAAGTGGGGTACTTACGGACGATCTCTGATAATGTCTCACTATGATAGGCCACGAGATGTTCGTGTTGCGTGAAAATTGCACCCACAACATAGTCTGAAGCAACTGCCGCAATCTCAAAAAGTTGTTGCAGGTCAGGTAATGAGAGCATCGAGGCTGAGCACAAGCGCTACTTCAAATCATCGAACGCTTTCTGTTGCAGTTGGCCCCACACGAACTTTGCCTTGCCACCACCTTGGTCACTTGGCTAAGGTCCCATGCAATATGGGAGAATCCTAACACAAACCTGTGATAGAAATTGGCAAGGCCTAAGAAGCTCTGAAGCTTAGTGAGTGTGGTCAGGTCTGACTAGTCACGAATGACCTAGATCTTGGTTGGATCGACATGCACTCCATGCTCATCAACAATGTAGCCTAGGTATTAGACCTTGCTCATGCCAAAGGAGATTTTTTCCAAATTTGCATATAACTTGTGTTGTACCAGAGTGTGCAGAACCTGTTGAATATGTTGCAAGTGTTCCGCCCAACTCTTGCTAAAGATGAGGATGTCATCCAAATACACCACCACAAAATAATTGGTGAAAGGCCGCAATATATTGTCCATCATCCTCATGAAATTTCTTGGGGTATTCGTCAAGCCAAAGGGCATGAACAACCATTCAAAAATACCTTCTTTGGACTAGAAGGCAGTCTTCCATACATCGATCTCCTCTATTGGGACCTGGTGGTAGCCAGACTTCAAATCAATCTTACTGAAGTATTTGGGCCCCTCAAGCTAGTCAAGGAAATTTTCAATTTGGGGAATTGGGTACCAGTTCCTAACTGTGATTTTATTTAGGGCTCGGTAATCAATGGAGAGTCGCCATGTCCCGTCTTTCTTCTGCACAAGCACGATTGGGCTTCCACAAGATGATGAGCTTGGTCGGATGTGTCCCTTTTCGAGCAACTCTTGAATCTGGCGCTTGATTTTCCTCATTTTCTGACAGAGAGCGATGATAGATTGTCCCATTGGGTAACAGTGTGTCGGGGGTCAGATCGATTGAATGCTTGACCTAACAGTGCATAGGTACCCCAATGGGTGAGGAGAAGATGTCTTTGTATTCTTCCATGACCTTATCCACTTGCTTCTATTGCGTGGAGAGACCTATCGCGAAGGCCATGGATGTGGCTGCAACCTTCCAATAATGAAGAAGACAAACTTCCTAGTCTGAGAGATAACCTTCATGCATTGCTTGGTAGACATCAAGGAAATGGAAGTAGGTGGGACTACCTCGAATATCCTGTATAATTTCCTATCCAAAGTAATAATAACACTACGAGGCCTAGACTCGTATACAACATGATGTTTCCATAAACAAGGTTGGCCCAAAAGAACATCACAAACTTCAAGGGGGGAGACATCACACAATACCTCATATTTGAAGGGCTTGATGTTGTAGGGCAGGAGACATTGTTGGCTAACGCGGAGATCACTCCCTTGGCGGATCCATTCAATGGTGTATGGTTGTGGCTTCATTGTTGTCGGCAGAGCCAACCACTTGACGACCTTTGCTGAGATGAGGTTCTTTTGTCTATCGCTATCAACGATGAAGTGCAACGGAGTACTCTTCACCCACATATTTGAATGAAAGAGGTGCTCACCTTCCTCTGGTTCATCGGGTTGGATCTTGGTGGTAGCAACGGTGGCATTGATTTATGTGTCAATGATCCATCTCCCTTTTTCTGGTTCTGATTCAGAGTCAGAACCCACATCTGATTCAGAGGCTTTCACCTCAATTACCAATGACTTCTTTGAGTGACATTCAACAGTGTTATGCCATGGGCTCTTATGGAACTCACACCATTTCCCAATGTCTTTCTTTGTCATCCCATTGTCCTTCTTCGTTTACAACTTAGATTGGTTGTCCTAAGGCTATCCATCCTTGTTTTGTCCTTTGTTCTATGGGTTGGGGCTGCCTTTTCCTTGCTTCTGTTGTAACGGGTTCACATACCCAAATTGTTGTGTCTTTTGTTTAAGCTTCTGCTTGATTTTGATAGCATATCGATAGGTCGTGCCCAAGGACGAGATGACCGGAAACTCCATTTTTATTTGGATGTATATATGCATACCACTGCGATACTTGAGAACCAAATGTCGCTCATTGATACCCAGCTTGGTATGCAAGGTATGGAAGAAATTGGTGAACTCTGGCACTGTTTGGTCCCTTTCCTGCCGCAGTGTGGTCCATCTTGTATGTAAGTCGTCATAACTTCCAACAAGGTAGTAATGTTCCTTAATAACATCCCTAAAAGAACCCCAAGTGGGTGTGACTACAAATAATGGAGATTCCTTTGTTTCCTTTTTCTCATAGAAAGTCTCCCACCAATATTTGACATGGGGGATGGCCTTAAGGAGCACAAATGTTATCTTTTCTCCGTCGGAAAAGTTATGGATAGAAAAATACCCTTCTAGAAGGTTTAACCATTTGTCTACAACATCTGCATCTATATGACCTTCAAATATAGGAATATCGAAATTGGTATGTACCTTTAAGGGGGCGGTGCCTCCACTCGAGGAAGATGTGTTGCATGTTAGCAGTCGTCGAAGGATTTGCGCAAAATTAGACATCATCTCATTCCTCTGTCGCACGAGGGCTTCCTCGAGCAATAGTTTAAAGGGATCTCTTGCTCCATCGTATCTCTTTTCTTCCCCCATGGGCGACCATCGGGTTCAGCATGGCCATTCGTGAAAAGGATCAAATGGTTCGAGTCCCAACTACTTATACCACGACCTCATTGGGGACATGCACATAGAAATAAATGAAGAGCAGACCGCTCTAATACCACTGATCTAGATTTATGAGAGGAATGAAATGAAACACACACACACACACACACATATATATAAATAAATATAACATTAGCACATAGATACGGTGAACAATAATAGAGATACAATGAAACTTGACTTCTATTCAATAAAGAAATATGTTCAAATTGTAAAATGCAGAATGAAAACAATCTTGCTCGAATGGTGGTAACTAATCTCTAAGAAGAGATGTGACTGATCCGTATTATTTTCGGCATGAAATGAGAGAGGAGATATAATAAAGAAATGTACAAAGATATATTAGATATCCAATAATGTAATAGATATATATTAGATATATAACCATAAACACAGAGATACAATAATATACAATTTCTATCAATGAGTGAAATGTACAGAACTGTAAAATTACAGAGTGAAAGACTCGCTAGAATGGTGGCAGCTTATCTCTGAGAAGAGATGTGATGGCTACGCTCATTCGCAAGAAGATGATTGTTATAATGAGGCTCCAAAGGTCTTTTTAAAATAAAGAAAATTCAAAACCCTAACCCCGGAAGATGAAAATCCAACAGTTTTGTGGACCCCGTTTTGGGTAGTTTGGTGTATCAACTTCTCGGGGGCGTAACTTTGTCATACGATCTTTGTTTGGGGTGTACGATAGCTCGTTGGAAAGGCATCGATGAGGATCTTAATTTTGGGGGCTCAATCAAAGTATTTTTTTATTTTTGAGGTGCCCGATTGCGAAAAAGAATCATTTAGGCCCTCAAAATGGCCCCGTAAGTTCAGGACTCGAAAAACTACTAAAAGAGTAAATTGCCAACAAATTGTTTTGAGCCAGTTGGAATAGGTGGGTGGCCACTGATATCCACCTGGATCAATCCTCCCTCCTTAGGAAGCAATGGTCTCCACTGCGTTGAGTTCTTGGGGGAGAGGGGAAAGCATTTGTTGAATCTGAATCTTGGTAAGCTACTTGCATTGCTGGAGAAGTTGTGATACTTAGCGTGTTGAAGACTGTCACGAACCAACTTGTTGTATCTTGGATTGATTGGGCAGTGTGTAGGTACCATTGTAGGTGAAGAAATAATATCTTCTTTCTCTTCTGCAATCTGCTTCTGTTGGAAATGAAGGTCTTGGGCCAAGGCTATAGTGGTTGCAGTGTCCTTCTGTTCACCGTTTGAACTAATTGTGAAGAGGCCGAATTTTGCAGTATGAGAGATTACCTTGCGGCATTGTTTTGGTGGGACAATAGTCGGAACTACCTTTGGTATCCTATAGAGATGACCCTCCAGAGTAACAATGACACTACGGGGTCAAGACTCATAAATAGCATGGTGCTTCCACATATATGGCTGGCCCAAAAGAACATAACATACATCCAATGGGGAAACATCACATAATACCTCATCCTTGAAGGGTTGGATGTTGTATGACAATCGACACTATTGGATGACATGGAGATCTCGTCCCTAACGAAGCCACCCGATGTTGTATGGTTACAACTGTGGTGTTGTTGACAATCACAACTGTTTGACGACCTCTACTGAGATGAGGTTCTTTTGGCTTCTGCTATCAACAATAAAATGCAATGGGGTCCCCTTCACCCACATCTGTGAATGAAAAAGGTGCTCCCCCTCTTCAGGATCTGCTGGTTCTTTTGGTTGAATTGTTGTGGTCGCGACAGTAGCAATGGGGTCTGTGTCGATGATCTGTCTTCTTCCATTATTTTCTAAATCAGATTCTAAATCAAGGTTAGGCTCATTTTCTTTTATCTCGACCACCAATTATTGTTTTGAGTGACATTCATCACTATTGTGCCAGGGGCTTTTGTGGAAATCACACCACTTTCCAGTGTCTTTCTTCGTCTTTCTGTAACCCTTCTTTTCCTGTGGCTTAGACTAGTTTTTGGGAGGTTGTTTGTTAGGGTTGTCTTTATCATACTTTGGTTGTTGCGGATTTGTAGACCCAAACTCCCATTTGTTCTGGTGGCTAAATTTCTACTCGATTTTGATAGCATATCAATAGGCAACTCCCAGTGATGAGATGTCCAAGAAATCCATTTTGGTTTGGATGTACCTATGCAGAGCCCCGTGGTATTTCAGAACCAGATGTCACTTGGAGCCTTTGATACCTAGCTTGGTGCACAAGGTATGGAGAGTATTTATGAACTCCAACATTGTTTGGCCCCTCTCTTGTCATAGTGTGGTCCATCTCATGTACTAGTCGTCATAGTTACCAACAAGGTAATATTGTTCCTTGACTGCATCCACACAAAAAATCTCAAGTGGGCTCGACCCCATATATTCCAGCCTCCTCTGTGGATATTTTCTCCCAATAAGTTTCCCACCAATGTTTGACATGGGGGAGAGCCTTAAGGAGTGTGAAGGTGATCTTTTCTCTATCGGAAAAATTGCGAACATAGAAATAACCTTCTAGTAGATTTAACCATTTTTCTAGGGCATCCACATATATCTGACCTTCAAATACAGGAATATCAAAATTGACTTGTACCTTGAAGGGAGAGGTGCCTCCAAAGTGGCCACTTGATGAAGACACGCCTGTTGTTATTGGCAGGCGTTGAAGGATGTGGGAAAAATTGTCCATCATTTCGTCCCTCTCTCGCGTGAGAGCTTTTTCAAGCAACAGATTAATAGAATCTTTTGCTCCGTTGTTTTTCTTTTCTTTCGCCATGGAGGGTTTCTTGGGTGTGCAAGAGCAATTTTCTTTCAGAGAGACAAGCTCAAGACCCAAATTGCTATACTCGGACCTCGTCGGGGACATGCACTGAAAAACGATCAAGAGCAACTTGCTCTGATACCATTGATCCAGATTATTTTCAGCACGAAATGAGAGTGGAGATATAATAAAGAAATGTACATAGATATATCAGATATCCAATAATTTAACAGATATATAACCATAAACACAAAGATATAATAATACACAATTTCTATAAATGAGTGAAATGTATAGAACTGTAAAATTACAGAGTGAAAGACTCGCTTGAATGGTGGCAGCTTATCTTTAAGAAGAGATGTGATGGCTACACTCATTCCCAAGAATATGATTGTTACAATGAGGCTCCAGAGGCCTTTTTAACATAAATAAAATCCAAAACCCTAACCCTGGAAGATGAAAAACCAACAGTTTTGTGGACCTTGTTTTGGGTAGTTTGGTGTATCAACTTCCCAGAAACATAACTTTGGCATACGATCTTCGTTCGAGGTGCACGATAACTCGTTGGAAAGGTATTGATGAGGAGCTTAATTTTGGGGGCTCAATCAAATATTTTTCCCATCATTGAGGTTCTCGATCACGAAGAAACGTCCTTTATGCCCTCAAAATGGCCCCGGAAGTTCAGGACCTGAAAAACTGCTAAAAATAGTAAATTGCCAACACATTGTTTTTAGCCAGTTGGAATATGTGGGTGGCCACCGATATCCACATGGATCAGTGATGGATATGCGCATTCATATGAGCACATCACAATGAGGCCTCCATGCCTTTTTAGCATCCATAAGTAATTAGTAAACCCTAGACATCCAAAAACCTAACCCTATGAGATGAAGCGCCAAAAGTTATGTGGGCCCCGATGGGGTAAGTTGGTACATCAACTTCTCGGGGTCATAAATTTTTCATACGACCTTCATTTTAGATGCATAATAACCCATTGGAAAGGTCTATCTGAGGATTACACATGTTGCCACCACACTCTAACTTTGTCCACAGTGTGACTGTGGTGAGCCCAAAAAACGTTTTTAGGGCCTCAAAATGGCCCTAGACGTTTAGGACCCGAAAAATAGAAAAAAAAACTGCCAAGATGAAAATTGTATGTGAGCCAGTTGGAATAGGTGGGTGTTCATTAATATTCACCTGGATCAATCAAACTATATAAGTTGCATGCTAGTGAATCTTAAGGACAAGTGGTACACCATCTCTTGGTTGGCAAGATGGGCATTAACTTCAACCTGCCCCCTTCATACATCATTTACACTTATACATGTGAGTTGTAGGATCAATCATTAATCATGAAAGGATGGAACTCTATAGTGAAGGTGGGATTTCATTTCGTGTGGTTTTAACTTGGTCCAAAGTTAATATGTCGCTCACACAAGGCATCATTTCAGGGGATTTATGGTGCTATTTGTAGCTTCTAGTTATGTGGGTTTCTTTATTTTTATATATTTATGTAATACCCTATTTTTGACCCCTAGCATCTATTAAGTCATATTATGTAAATGTTGTGAACATGCTAGTATGGATTCCTAGTGCAGATCTCAAGGCTAAGGCTTGGATAGTGAATGGATAGGCATGTATGATGTAAATAGACATATATAGACCATGTGTTAGGCTTATCATGACGAATTAAAGGTATGTAAAAATTAATGATAAAATATAATATATAATATTCCAAAATTGTTGCGAAGAGCATTGGAGGGGCTATGATTCCGCTAGAGGAGAAGAGGAAAGGAAGCCCATAGAAAAGTAAAGCCTCTATTGCCAAGTGTTGGCCTTATAATTCATCTCTTTTTCCATTATCTACCTTAAATGAAGGCATCTACCTTCTTTGACTTATTAAAACCAATCATTGAATTTGTTTAAGAGGTTGATGGAAAAGTCTTCTCACAGTTTCATGGAAGCATGTGATGAGTAGAATCATTATGGGAATAGTAAGAGTCCCATAATCCTATAGTCAAAAGTAATGTCAACCATAATTTCACCAATCCTCTCTTTCACATGGACTCTAGCATTCATTCCAACACTCTGACGTTCATGCTCTATGTTTCTCATGTTGTGCTACCCATTGCTATCCAAGGAGAAATCTGAAAATTGACTAAAATCAACACTGTTAAGGGGAAAATGTGGACATTTTTTGAAATGATTATGGTTGTATGTGAGCATAGAGATTGAACAAGTTATGAAACCTTCACCTAGTGTGCATTCACTTCTCTTTGGATGCTTGAGAGACAATCATTGACCTTGCATGCAATTCTCATAGAGCATACAACAGATTGGGCTCTTTTTGCCCACACTAAAGAGCATTGGATGGAAGAATATATCTAGGGCATTACTGAGAAGAGAAGGGGAAGATGTTCCTTGTGTTGTGTGGAGAAATTGAAGAGAGTTTTGTGGCTATTGATAAATGGATGAGATGCATGCAATGATTTGCAGTGAACAAATTGGTTGAGCATGAAAGCAACTGATTTGGGAAGGCAGAGAGAAAGAGAAGCTTGTAGCTTGCTTCTTTTTCCTTGGTGGCCTCATAAACTAGCTTGAGGGTGGTATCTACTCTAGATACCTAAA
>SNQJ01S0058221.1:26283-41261 GCA_010110895.2 Picea sitchensis
AACCTGTTGAATATGTTGCAAGTGTTCCGCCCAACTCTTGCTAAAGATGAGGATGTCATCCAAATACACCACCACAAAATAATTGGTGAAAGGCCGCAATATATTGTCCATCATCCTCATGAAATTTCTTGGGGTATTCGTCAAGCCAAAGGGCATGAACAACCATTCAAAAATACCTTCTTTGGACTAGAAGGCAGTCTTCCATACATCGATCTCCTCTATTGGGACCTGGTGGTAGCCAGACTTCAAATCAATCTTACTGAAGTATTTGGGCCCCTCAAGCTAGTCAAGGAAATTTTCAATTTGGGGAATTGGGTACCAGTTCCTAACTGTGATTTTATTTAGGGCTCGGTAATCAATGGAGAGTCGCCATGTCCCGTCTTTCTTCTGCACAAGCACGATTGGGCTTCCACAAGATGATGAGCTTGGTCGGATGTGTCCCTTTTCGAGCAACTCTTGAATCTGGCGCTTGATTTTCCTCATTTTCTGACAGAGAGCGATGATAGATTGTCCCATTGGGTAACAGTGTGTCGGGGGTCAGATCGATTGAATGCTTGACCTAACAGTGCATAGGTACCCCAATGGGTGAGGAGAAGATGTCTTTGTATTCTTCCATGACCTTATCCACTTGCTTCTATTGCGTGGAGAGACCTATCGCGAAGGCCATGGATGTGGCTGCAACCTTCCAATAATGAAGAAGACAAACTTCCTAGTCTGAGAGATAACCTTCATGCATTGCTTGGTAGACATCAAGGAAATGGAAGTAGGTGGGACTACCTCGAATATCCTGTATAATTTCCTATCCAAAGTAATAATAACACTACGAGGCCTAGACTCGTATACAACATGATGTTTCCATAAACAAGGTTGGCCCAAAAGAACATCACAAACTTCAAGGGGGGAGACATCACACAATACCTCATATTTGAAGGGCTTGATGTTGTAGGGCAGGAGACATTGTTGGCTAACGCGGAGATCACTCCCTTGGCGGATCCATTCAATGGTGTATGGTTGTGGCTTCATTGTTGTCGGCAGAGCCAACCACTTGACGACCTTTGCTGAGATGAGGTTCTTTTGTCTATCGCTATCAACGATGAAGTGCAACGGAGTACTCTTCACCCACATATTTGAATGAAAGAGGTGCTCACCTTCCTCTGGTTCATCGGGTTGGATCTTGGTGGTAGCAACGGTGGCATTGATTTATGTGTCAATGATCCATCTCCCTTTTTCTGGTTCTGATTCAGAGTCAGAACCCACATCTGATTCAGAGGCTTTCACCTCAATTACCAATGACTTCTTTGAGTGACATTCAACAGTGTTATGCCATGGGCTCTTATGGAACTCACACCATTTCCCAATGTCTTTCTTTGTCATCCCATTGTCCTTCTTCGTTTACAACTTAGATTGGTTGTCCTAAGGCTATCCATCCTTGTTTTGTCCTTTGTTCTATGGGTTGGGGCTGCCTTTTCCTTGCTTCTGTTGTAACGGGTTCACATACCCAAATTGTTGTGTCTTTTGTTTAAGCTTCTGCTTGATTTTGATAGCATATCGATAGGTCGTGCCCAAGGACGAGATGACCGGAAACTCCATTTTTATTTGGATGTATATATGCATACCACTGCGATACTTGAGAACCAAATGTCGCTCATTGATACCCAGCTTGGTATGCAAGGTATGGAAGAAATTGGTGAACTCTGGCACTGTTTGGTCCCTTTCCTGCCGCAGTGTGGTCCATCTTGTATGTAAGTCGTCATAACTTCCAACAAGGTAGTAATGTTCCTTAATAACATCCCTAAAAGAACCCCAAGTGGGTGTGACTACAAATAATGGAGATTCCTTTGTTTCCTTTTTCTCATAGAAAGTCTCCCACCAATATTTGACATGGGGGATGGCCTTAAGGAGCACAAATGTTATCTTTTCTCCGTCGGAAAAGTTATGGATAGAAAAATACCCTTCTAGAAGGTTTAACCATTTGTCTACAACATCTGCATCTATATGACCTTCAAATATAGGAATATCGAAATTGGTATGTACCTTTAAGGGGGCGGTGCCTCCACTCGAGGAAGATGTGTTGCATGTTAGCAGTCGTCGAAGGATTTGCGCAAAATTAGACATCATCTCATTCCTCTGTCGCACGAGGGCTTCCTCGAGCAATAGTTTAAAGGGATCTCTTGCTCCATCGTATCTCTTTTCTTCCCCCATGGGCGACCATCGGGTTCAGCATGGCCATTCGTGAAAAGGATCAAATGGTTCGAGTCCCAACTACTTATACCACGACCTCATTGGGGACATGCACATAGAAATAAATGAAGAGCAGACCGCTCTAATACCACTGATCTAGATTTATGAGAGGAATGAAATGAAACACACACACACACACACACATATATATAAATAAATATAACATTAGCACATAGATACGGTGAACAATAATAGAGATACAATGAAACTTGACTTCTATTCAATAAAGAAATATGTTCAAATTGTAAAATGCAGAATGAAAACAATCTTGCTCGAATGGTGGTAACTAATCTCTAAGAAGAGATGTGACTGATCCGTATTATTTTCGGCATGAAATGAGAGAGGAGATATAATAAAGAAATGTACAAAGATATATTAGATATCCAATAATGTAATAGATATATATTAGATATATAACCATAAACACAGAGATACAATAATATACAATTTCTATCAATGAGTGAAATGTACAGAACTGTAAAATTACAGAGTGAAAGACTCGCTAGAATGGTGGCAGCTTATCTCTGAGAAGAGATGTGATGGCTACGCTCATTCGCAAGAAGATGATTGTTATAATGAGGCTCCAAAGGTCTTTTTAAAATAAAGAAAATTCAAAACCCTAACCCCGGAAGATGAAAATCCAACAGTTTTGTGGACCCCGTTTTGGGTAGTTTGGTGTATCAACTTCTCGGGGGCGTAACTTTGTCATACGATCTTTGTTTGGGGTGTACGATAGCTCGTTGGAAAGGCATCGATGAGGATCTTAATTTTGGGGGCTCAATCAAAGTATTTTTTTATTTTTGAGGTGCCCGATTGCGAAAAAGAATCATTTAGGCCCTCAAAATGGCCCCGTAAGTTCAGGACTCGAAAAACTACTAAAAGAGTAAATTGCCAACAAATTGTTTTGAGCCAGTTGGAATAGGTGGGTGGCCACTGATATCCACCTGGATCAATCCTCCCTCCTTAGGAAGCAATGGTCTCCACTGCGTTGAGTTCTTGGGGGAGAGGGGAAAGCATTTGTTGAATCTGAATCTTGGTAAGCTACTTGCATTGCTGGAGAAGTTGTGATACTTAGCGTGTTGAAGACTGTCACGAACCAACTTGTTGTATCTTGGATTGATTGGGCAGTGTGTAGGTACCATTGTAGGTGAAGAAATAATATCTTCTTTCTCTTCTGCAATCTGCTTCTGTTGGAAATGAAGGTCTTGGGCCAAGGCTATAGTGGTTGCAGTGTCCTTCTGTTCACCGTTTGAACTAATTGTGAAGAGGCCGAATTTTGCAGTATGAGAGATTACCTTGCGGCATTGTTTTGGTGGGACAATAGTCGGAACTACCTTTGGTATCCTATAGAGATGACCCTCCAGAGTAACAATGACACTACGGGGTCAAGACTCATAAATAGCATGGTGCTTCCACATATATGGCTGGCCCAAAAGAACATAACATACATCCAATGGGGAAACATCACATAATACCTCATCCTTGAAGGGTTGGATGTTGTATGACAATCGACACTATTGGATGACATGGAGATCTCGTCCCTAACGAAGCCACCCGATGTTGTATGGTTACAACTGTGGTGTTGTTGACAATCACAACTGTTTGACGACCTCTACTGAGATGAGGTTCTTTTGGCTTCTGCTATCAACAATAAAATGCAATGGGGTCCCCTTCACCCACATCTGTGAATGAAAAAGGTGCTCCCCCTCTTCAGGATCTGCTGGTTCTTTTGGTTGAATTGTTGTGGTCGCGACAGTAGCAATGGGGTCTGTGTCGATGATCTGTCTTCTTCCATTATTTTCTAAATCAGATTCTAAATCAAGGTTAGGCTCATTTTCTTTTATCTCGACCACCAATTATTGTTTTGAGTGACATTCATCACTATTGTGCCAGGGGCTTTTGTGGAAATCACACCACTTTCCAGTGTCTTTCTTCGTCTTTCTGTAACCCTTCTTTTCCTGTGGCTTAGACTAGTTTTTGGGAGGTTGTTTGTTAGGGTTGTCTTTATCATACTTTGGTTGTTGCGGATTTGTAGACCCAAACTCCCATTTGTTCTGGTGGCTAAATTTCTACTCGATTTTGATAGCATATCAATAGGCAACTCCCAGTGATGAGATGTCCAAGAAATCCATTTTGGTTTGGATGTACCTATGCAGAGCCCCGTGGTATTTCAGAACCAGATGTCACTTGGAGCCTTTGATACCTAGCTTGGTGCACAAGGTATGGAGAGTATTTATGAACTCCAACATTGTTTGGCCCCTCTCTTGTCATAGTGTGGTCCATCTCATGTACTAGTCGTCATAGTTACCAACAAGGTAATATTGTTCCTTGACTGCATCCACACAAAAAATCTCAAGTGGGCTCGACCCCATATATTCCAGCCTCCTCTGTGGATATTTTCTCCCAATAAGTTTCCCACCAATGTTTGACATGGGGGAGAGCCTTAAGGAGTGTGAAGGTGATCTTTTCTCTATCGGAAAAATTGCGAACATAGAAATAACCTTCTAGTAGATTTAACCATTTTTCTAGGGCATCCACATATATCTGACCTTCAAATACAGGAATATCAAAATTGACTTGTACCTTGAAGGGAGAGGTGCCTCCAAAGTGGCCACTTGATGAAGACACGCCTGTTGTTATTGGCAGGCGTTGAAGGATGTGGGAAAAATTGTCCATCATTTCGTCCCTCTCTCGCGTGAGAGCTTTTTCAAGCAACAGATTAATAGAATCTTTTGCTCCGTTGTTTTTCTTTTCTTTCGCCATGGAGGGTTTCTTGGGTGTGCAAGAGCAATTTTCTTTCAGAGAGACAAGCTCAAGACCCAAATTGCTATACTCGGACCTCGTCGGGGACATGCACTGAAAAACGATCAAGAGCAACTTGCTCTGATACCATTGATCCAGATTATTTTCAGCACGAAATGAGAGTGGAGATATAATAAAGAAATGTACATAGATATATCAGATATCCAATAATTTAACAGATATATAACCATAAACACAAAGATATAATAATACACAATTTCTATAAATGAGTGAAATGTATAGAACTGTAAAATTACAGAGTGAAAGACTCGCTTGAATGGTGGCAGCTTATCTTTAAGAAGAGATGTGATGGCTACACTCATTCCCAAGAATATGATTGTTACAATGAGGCTCCAGAGGCCTTTTTAACATAAATAAAATCCAAAACCCTAACCCTGGAAGATGAAAAACCAACAGTTTTGTGGACCTTGTTTTGGGTAGTTTGGTGTATCAACTTCCCAGAAACATAACTTTGGCATACGATCTTCGTTCGAGGTGCACGATAACTCGTTGGAAAGGTATTGATGAGGAGCTTAATTTTGGGGGCTCAATCAAATATTTTTCCCATCATTGAGGTTCTCGATCACGAAGAAACGTCCTTTATGCCCTCAAAATGGCCCCGGAAGTTCAGGACCTGAAAAACTGCTAAAAATAGTAAATTGCCAACACATTGTTTTTAGCCAGTTGGAATATGTGGGTGGCCACCGATATCCACATGGATCAGTGATGGATATGCGCATTCATATGAGCACATCACAATGAGGCCTCCATGCCTTTTTAGCATCCATAAGTAATTAGTAAACCCTAGACATCCAAAAACCTAACCCTATGAGATGAAGCGCCAAAAGTTATGTGGGCCCCGATGGGGTAAGTTGGTACATCAACTTCTCGGGGTCATAAATTTTTCATACGACCTTCATTTTAGATGCATAATAACCCATTGGAAAGGTCTATCTGAGGATTACACATGTTGCCACCACACTCTAACTTTGTCCACAGTGTGACTGTGGTGAGCCCAAAAAACGTTTTTAGGGCCTCAAAATGGCCCTAGACGTTTAGGACCCGAAAAATAGAAAAAAAAACTGCCAAGATGAAAATTGTATGTGAGCCAGTTGGAATAGGTGGGTGTTCATTAATATTCACCTGGATCAATCAAACTATATAAGTTGCATGCTAGTGAATCTTAAGGACAAGTGGTACACCATCTCTTGGTTGGCAAGATGGGCATTAACTTCAACCTGCCCCCTTCATACATCATTTACACTTATACATGTGAGTTGTAGGATCAATCATTAATCATGAAAGGATGGAACTCTATAGTGAAGGTGGGATTTCATTTCGTGTGGTTTTAACTTGGTCCAAAGTTAATATGTCGCTCACACAAGGCATCATTTCAGGGGATTTATGGTGCTATTTGTAGCTTCTAGTTATGTGGGTTTCTTTATTTTTATATATTTATGTAATACCCTATTTTTGACCCCTAGCATCTATTAAGTCATATTATGTAAATGTTGTGAACATGCTAGTATGGATTCCTAGTGCAGATCTCAAGGCTAAGGCTTGGATAGTGAATGGATAGGCATGTATGATGTAAATAGACATATATAGACCATGTGTTAGGCTTATCATGACGAATTAAAGGTATGTAAAAATTAATGATAAAATATAATATATAATATTCCAAAATTGTTGCGAAGAGCATTGGAGGGGCTATGATTCCGCTAGAGGAGAAGAGGAAAGGAAGCCCATAGAAAAGTAAAGCCTCTATTGCCAAGTGTTGGCCTTATAATTCATCTCTTTTTCCATTATCTACCTTAAATGAAGGCATCTACCTTCTTTGACTTATTAAAACCAATCATTGAATTTGTTTAAGAGGTTGATGGAAAAGTCTTCTCACAGTTTCATGGAAGCATGTGATGAGTAGAATCATTATGGGAATAGTAAGAGTCCCATAATCCTATAGTCAAAAGTAATGTCAACCATAATTTCACCAATCCTCTCTTTCACATGGACTCTAGCATTCATTCCAACACTCTGACGTTCATGCTCTATGTTTCTCATGTTGTGCTACCCATTGCTATCCAAGGAGAAATCTGAAAATTGACTAAAATCAACACTGTTAAGGGGAAAATGTGGACATTTTTTGAAATGATTATGGTTGTATGTGAGCATAGAGATTGAACAAGTTATGAAACCTTCACCTAGTGTGCATTCACTTCTCTTTGGATGCTTGAGAGACAATCATTGACCTTGCATGCAATTCTCATAGAGCATACAACAGATTGGGCTCTTTTTGCCCACACTAAAGAGCATTGGATGGAAGAATATATCTAGGGCATTACTGAGAAGAGAAGGGGAAGATGTTCCTTGTGTTGTGTGGAGAAATTGAAGAGAGTTTTGTGGCTATTGATAAATGGATGAGATGCATGCAATGATTTGCAGTGAACAAATTGGTTGAGCATGAAAGCAACTGATTTGGGAAGGCAGAGAGAAAGAGAAGCTTGTAGCTTGCTTCTTTTTCCTTGGTGGCCTCATAAACTAGCTTGAGGGTGGTATCTACTCTAGATACCTAAATTTGGGCAGAAAATTGTTCTTACATGGCCAATTTCTTGGACTCTCTTCAATTAAAAGATAAGTGCCTTAATGTTGTTTATGAATATGTGAAATTTATGTTAATATTTTGTTATGAAAATCAATCTATCTTGCATATTGTGTGTGATTATGCTTGTTATTTCCACTGCATTTTAATATTTTCACCTGCATGTGCATTTTATAAAATTATACTCTTTCTTAGGAGGCTTGTTTAGATGTTATTAGGGAGATATGGTCTTTGAGGACCAAAATTTGGAAGTCAATATCATGGCTACCCATCCTGCGACCAAGATTACTAAGTGGGGACACTACAATATGGTATTAGAGATTTTGGTTACAACATTGGGGCTATATGTGTTGAATTTGACTGTACAAGAATAATTTTGTAGTTTTCATGTCAAGCTTTGACAAAATTTATCAATAAGTATAATTCGGGGGAAAAAATGGTTGATGGCTTCTATTGTCAAATTGAAAACTCCAATGTTCAAATTGGAGGATTGTTAAAAGCATATGGGTATGTTTTGGAAGTGCAATTGATCTATAAATTGTCATCGATATTCCAGTAGAAATATTTGTCACAACATATATTACAATAATATGGAATCTTTTATTTTTGCATTTTATTACCGTAGAAATTTGGGTAAAATCATGAATCTGGGTGTTTATTTTCCTTTTTTTTTAGAAAATAAAATATATTTTCAGAATTTTTTCAACTTTTGGTAAACAAATTCCCAGACAGGGTGTTTATTAGACATGATTATGACATGGGGGTATGATCAATGTGGTACCTTGCCCTCACATATAAACGATTGTGGATTGCTAGCCTTACCCCACACTTGTCACTCCTGAAGACACTTAGGATGATAACCCTAGTCATGTCGAGGTCACATCGTATTCAGACGGTTTGGAAGGTTATTATGAGAAGACAGGTTTCGAGAACAACCTCATTCCCACCTTACTCTCACATGATCTCTCTGGGGGTCTTGCAGTCTGCAGGTTTAGCAATGATAACAATGATGGAGGTGGGAAATGCCCTCATTGCCATGAAGTAGCCTTCACTGCTTAATGATGGGGGAGCTCCCATGATCGAAAATCAATTGCCCCCTCATGACGATCTTGTTAAGGGATGTCGAGTGGGGTTCCACTCTAGTTATAGATGTGAGGATTTGGCCTAGTAAGGGTAGTGAATTTGGCATGTTCTTCCTTGGGTATGTGGTTTTCTCTTCCAGTGGCCAGTTTGTTTCTCTTATATCAATTGACATATTATCTTTCCCTGTTGTTGGTTTAGACATGGCCCTGAGAGGAATGAGGCCTTCCCACCCTCACTCTGCTCAGCCTTCCCATGCAGAAAAGGCTTCCATTGATGCGATTGAGTTTTATGAAGACTATGTCCCAGAGGCTGATAAAGAAAAAATGACCGAGCTTGAACAAGAAGTTTGTCAAATTATATATTTCCATGATGGTGATGAGGTGGAGGCTTAGGTTGGAAGCTTCTTTCTGGATTTGGGATGCACTCAGACCAGAAATTCAAATTTTTATAAAACCCTTGAGTTGTATTGACACACCAAAACTATGGTGGCCATGGGAATGCTCCCCGAGGAGCAATATTTTCATCAACTGAAGAGCAGGAAAGAAGCCTTGGAAATCCATAATGTTTATGTGTATGAGGTCATCATCTGGATGGCCAACCGTCACAGGGGTAGCTCCGTTCTTCCTGCTAGAAGCTATGTTTGGGCCAAGTCTTCCAAGACTATTTCTGGACGAGAGGTCGTGAACCTCACCAGCCCCCAAGTTAAACATGATAAATGACTTCCTATTCTATGTTCTCTGTTCTTTATTTTGGTTGATATGCTACATAGGATTTTACAGTAAGCTTTTAGTGTAGTCAAGTAGAAACTGGTTGATTGTGTAAATCTCAAATTGGTTAAGACCTGGTTTCCCCTCAAGGGTACGTATTTTTTTTTGTTTTTTGAGATATGGATCCCCAGATACTGACATGGTCTTTGCAGGGTTGAAACTACTGAACCTCTCATGTATGTTTATATGTAATCCTTGTTCATATTGATATATAAAAAAAATCTTCTAGTAAACAAAAGTTTATTTTTATTTATTTATAATTTCACTTTACAGTAAAACAAAACTTGTCATGAATTTTCTTAGCTTTCTATTGATTAATTTTTGAAATTTTTTTATTGACATTCAATATGTCAATCTAGCGATTGTTTGACAGTATGTTCCTTAAAAATGACAACACTCATAATGAGTTATGTTTATCAACATCAATTTACTCATTGTTAAACTTTTTATTTATTTATGAAAAACGAAATATATTGCAACAATCTAAACAGACTCTATTAAAGTATGATTATAGTTTCGAAGACAACATGTGAATATTATAATTACTACAATTTTTTGAATTTGACCATTCTGAAAAAGTTGCAGATTTTAAACACATTTAGTTCGACACCATGTATCTCCCTTAATTTTTATTTAAAAATAAAAATATAAAAATACCCTTTTGAAGAGGACAATACAAGGTTTCATAATATAAATTTTCAATAATTTTCGACTGTTTATTATTACAGATATTGATTTTTCATTTTACTGAATCATTATGTGATCTAAAAATAATATGTAGACATGTTTTTTTATAAAATTAACTAAAATTACTAAAAAAACAATTAAATTGAATAAAAAGTTGTATCAAATGAAAGTAGATTCAATTATGAAAATGTTAGTACTAGTTCTGAAACAAGACTCATAGTATTTGAAGGAGTCTGTTCCTTCACAACTTGGAGTAAGCTGAAGTGAACACATACTTTTCTGAAAAGTGCCATAGTTACAGTTTTTTGGCTGAAAGTTAGTTTTAACTGAAAAACTAACTTTTGGTCGAAAATCAAAAGTTCAACTGAAAAGTAGAAATTTGAAACATCCCTCATCCGGAAAAAAATAGGGGGATGCGACACTTCGGTACAAAAACATATAAATTATGTCAACCGAAATTATATTATCACATTTGTGCACACACTCATCTGCATTTTCATTATTTCAAACTGTGGTTAAGTTTATGCATGAGTTGATTTACCATTTAGGAATTAAGAGAATAAGCTTAATGAAAGAAATTGTAACCATATAAGAAGGAAAAACATCAAAACCATAACACCAAGATTGATAACAAAGTTCGACACAAGTATGCCTATGTCTCCAGGCCTTTGTCATAGTGGGGAAGGCTTCTTATTAGTATTCAATGCTTTAAGAATACAAAAGAAAGGCTTACATAACAGCTCCTGAAACCACCTTTCAGATCTGCAACTTCTAGACAAAAACATACATCACCATTGGCTGGAACAGGAAAATCTGAGACTTTTGAGTATAAAGTCGACTATGCTTGGATCGACATCTTGGGCTCTGGAGGCACTTTTCTATTGCTACTCGGATGTAGAAACATAATCCATATTTGGACTCCCTCGAAATTCTGTAATTTTTTAGTATAAAGTTGACCTACTTTTGAATAGTCCCTCGACACGAATCCCAATGTTGCACCCTTACAGATCCGTACAGTCCATACAATCTCAATTTGCATGCCAAAAACTTAGTTTTTGACTAAATAAGCTAGACTCCGCCAAATTTAGTGACAGTTCCCAAACTTAGCGCCTGTTAGCTAGATTTAGCGAGATTCCGCCAGATTTGGATGATCTCCGCCAGATTTGGTGGAATCGCCAAATTTAGTTGACCATCTAGGAGGTGCCACGTTTCAGCTCGTCATTGGTCCATGTGTCACCTCTCCATTGGTCGGGCCATGTCATCCTACCACGTGTCATCCGTATGTCTGCCACGTCATTGTACGACCATGCCACGTGTCATCCATATGGCCCCACCACGTGTTATTTGTACCACTGTGACATCATCGTATGACCCTGCCACGTGTTGTGTCCATACAGTTCCACGTCATCGTACGACCCTACCACGTGTCATGTCCGTACAGTTCCATGTCATCGTACGACCATGCCACATGTCACGTCCATACGGTGCCACTTGTCACTTCTGTATTGGTCCAAGTCAGCCCTGAAAATGCCAAATTTGACTGACACATGTCAGCCTCTGGTGCTGCCATGTGTCATGCTGACATCATCATGACAAACTGTTGACATCATCCGTTGACTTTGACATGTTGACTTTGACTTTGTACATGTTTGACCTGATCTTCATATCGCGATAACTTCTGCATACGGTGTCCAGTTTCAGAAAAAACGAATATGGACGAAATCGGCACGACAAGCCCGACGCAATGGAGTTGGTTTCGTCCAATTACGAGAACTTTAATTTTTAGGCCTTCCTGGATCCATTTTGGATCATTCCTCCTCACTAAGACCTTTTGGTCCTCCAAAAGGGTATTAACCAGTCATCAAGTGCGGGATAGGCCTTCCCACTTGTCCTTTGTATTTAAACTATGTCCTATGCACCTGTCACATCATAATCAATTGCATAATAACCATGACAACTGAAAGCATATTGTTAGCCACTTGAACCCGTTCACATCTTATTGAATCCACTACCATCCATGTAGAAAACATTAGCAGTGATAACATAAAAAATATGACTGAAACTGAACCCATATGTTTGACTGGCTTGCACGACATTAACTTATCTTGAAGCAAAGTATTATATTGAATTCTCATCCTACAACTATCTCATGTTCATGCTTAAGATCAACAACTTTACTTGTCACAATTAAAGGTGTATTGCTTGCATGAGATGCCTTCTTTAATTGTTCCATTGTTAGAAGAGATTGATTTGCTTTTATGTGATGAGCATGTACAACATATTCATTGCCTTCTTTAGTTAAGTGATATTGATTTTGTTCCCTGTAGAAGATTGCTTTGCGATCATATAGATATGGGCTACCTAAGACCATTCCACATGTTTCTAGCGATGCCACATCACATGTTACTTCATTCACATACTTAGATGTAATTGCAAACTTTATGATACATTGCTTTGTTATGGGCAATTTATGATCTTTGTTTATCCAATTAAGTGAATAAGGTTTGTGATGCATATTAGTGTTTAATCCCAATTTCTTAACCACTTCTTCTGAAATTAAGTTAGATTGAGATCCACTATCTATCAATGTGTCGATCTTAGTATGTTTCATTATGACCCTTATATGAAACAATTTACTTATTGAATCAAAACCATCACCAATTTTACCTGTCAAACCAACTGCTGTAATCTTAGACTCGTCACCTGAATCATACCCCAAGTTTGTTGGTCGTGTTGTTGTTGCAACTGTTTGCCTCCCATTCCTCTCTTTGAAAAATTTTGGTTTCTTCTCTGGGTGCAATTGCCAACAATGNAACCACTTCTTCTGAAATTAAGTTAGATTGAGATCCACTATCTATCAATGTGTCGATCTTAGTATGTTTCATTATGACCTTTATATGAAACAATTTACTTATTGAATCAAAACCATCACCAATTTTACCTGTCAAACCAACTGTTGTAATCTTAGACTCGTCACCTGAATCATACCCCAAGTTTGTTGGTCGTGTTGTTGTTGCAACTGTTTGCCTCCCATTCCTCTCTTTGAAAAATTTTGGTTTCTTCTCTGGGTGCAATTGCCAACAATGCTCATCATCGTGCCCTTATTTCTTGCAATGCTTGCAAGAGATCTTCTCTTCCTTTACTGTCGCTAAATTTTCTTTCTTCCCATTCCCTTTTCCTTTTCTATCCTTATTTGAAGATGATTCCCCTAATACACTAACTCTAGTTTTCCCTGCTTCAATATACGTTGCTTGAACATAAACCTCATCAAGATTATTAGGTCCAAACATAAATATAGTATTACAAATATAAGCATGCAAACCTCCTATGTACTTCATAAGAGTTTCTTGTGTAGTCAATGGAACATCTAATATCAAAGCCATCTTATGAAATTCATCTGTATATTCCTGCACCGATTGTCCTTTTCTTAACTTAAGACCTTGCCATTCAATTAAATCCCTTTTCTTATATCCCAATGGATAGAACTGTTTTCTAAGTGTGGAAATAAAATCACGCCATGATGGAAAAATCTTACCAACTTGTTGAGTTCCATGTTGGATTTTACTTTGCCACCAGATGAGGGTTGTGCCTTCAAGACGAAGTGATGCCAATCTGATTTTGGTTGCCTCATCTTTGATTTGATTCACATTACAATATACCTCCATCTATCTAACCCAGTTATCAAGTTTCTCAGCATTAACTTCGCCATCATTCATAAGCAAAACAAATTTTACATCAAGTTTAAGTAATGGCATATCAGGCTTATGTTTATGAGAATGTTTTCTTGCTGAAGTAGAATTTGAACTTGAACTTGAAGAAGAAGAAGATGATGGAGATGAAGGAGATGAAGGAGGAGATTTTGGAGGGTCCTCTCCTTCTTCAATTTTGTCTTTCTTTGAAGATTCCCCTTGAACCGATCTCTTATGTTCCAGGTAATCATCATACAATATTTTTACCATCTCCGACATGGAAAAGAAAGTTCTTTGAAACTCTCTTTCGTTTTGAGAAAGTCCTTTTTCCGATGCCATCTTCTCACTTTGAGATGTCCTCTTTCTTGATCCAATCTCTGGATCTCCTTCACCATGACTTATCTTTTCCTTGGTAATCATGCAAACTCAAACAACCAATTGTTAACCTGCTCTAATACCACTCGATCCGTAATTGATCTTTTAAAGGCTATGGTTAATTTTTTGCATGAGTTGATTTACCATTTAGGAATTAAGAGAAGAAGCTTAATGAAAGAATTTGCAGCCATATAAGAAGTAAAAACATCAAAACCATAACACCAAGATTGATAATGGAGTTTGACACAAGTTTGCCTATGTCTTCAAGCCTTTGTCTCAGTGGGGATATCTACAAGCGGGTATGTGTTTAACCTGTTTGGAGAGCAATCAATTGGATGAGTAAAAGATAGTCAATAATGGCACTTTCAACTACAAAAGTTGAATACATGGCAACCACTCATGCAAACAAGGAAGCAATATGGTTACAAAGATTGTGTTCAGGTATTGGGTTGGTACAACAAGCTGTAAGGATATATTGTGATAGTCAAAGTGTAATCTTTCTCGCGAAGAAACCGACTTATCATTCAAAGACAAAATATATTGATGTTCAATATCATTTTGTGAGAGACATGGTTGAAGAAAATAAAGTGTTGTTGATGAAGGTGGACACTTTGAAGAATGTTCCAGATTCATTAACAAAATCTATGAGCACTGAGAAGTTCTCTTGGTGTAGATGATCTATGGGCATTGTTGCCCTGGATTGTTGACTATGTAACCCTGTAACCCCCTGTATGT
>SNQJ01S0058222.1:27425-37811 GCA_010110895.2 Picea sitchensis
AACAAATCTTTTCATTATCTTAACCCAGGCTCATTGTCCTGAAGATGGATCCTGATTTGGATCCGAAACGTCGACATTCAATTGACCCAACTGTGGCTTGTCCGACCAATCATGAAAACTCCAACCACAGAAATATTTTTGATTTGATTTCTATTGTCACACCCTTGGAGTTCACAAAGGGGAATCCTGATGAGGGATGGATTTTCAATGAAGAATTGATGCCTATTACTGTAGAGGGGATGCCTCCCAATGAATTTTTCTTTGAAAAGAAAAGAAAGGCCATGGTAAGGCAAGGATTTTATCAAAAAGAGGGCACAATAGCTAAATTTTTTTAAATCATGACAGATGGGAAGGCCGCGAAAGAGGAAAAATTTGCAGAGGAGATAATCGGGACGCTAGGGGATTATGCTACAGCCAATCAGTACTTCGTTGGGACTTTGATGGCCCAGTTGAAATGAAGGAACCTCCTGATCAATAAATTGGAAGCTAAGGTAGCTACTATCGAAGCGAATGTCAGGGATGAGGTCAGAAAGAGCCTTGAGGAAGCCCGAACAACCGACCTGCATGAAATTGAGAAGCTTAGGTCTGACCTCGAGCAACTGAGCCAGTCAGCACAAAATAGCCAAACAAAGGTAAGCCAAGAGGGGCAATAGATTATAGAGATGCAGTCAAAATTGGAGGTGGTCGAGAAACAGGTTGTAGACATAGAAATGTTCAGATCACAGGCTGCTGAAATCCGACATAAGGTACTTACAGCTCAACAAAACTTGCTGTCAAAGGTGAGAACCATTCAAAACCATTTCCAGACAATAGAGCATATGTTAGAGAACATTTCTTCGAGAGAGAGAGAAGCCAGGGCAACACGAGTTTCTTTCCAAGACGTTATAGCTACAACGAGGATAGATATGGTCAACACCTCAAAATTATCCATCGTGGAACAAACCAGAGGTAATATCCTGCTGAAGGTCTGGGAGAAAAACATATCGGAAAGCAGGGGGAGAGATAACGAGGTAAATAATTTCTGTGAGGAAACATTCTCTTTAATAAGTAAAGGTTTGCCAGACCTTGATAAGGTGAGTAGTGCTGGGACACTAGGCAAAATAAATATAGCTAAACATCTCTTGGATATCAAAGAAAACATGGAGGAGAAGCAAGTGGAGATATCCCACATCATCCAGGTTGATATGACCCAAATGGACAAGTGGCTAGTACAACCAAATTTATAGTTATGCTCCATCATCGTAGAGGACCGACAAGTGGGAAAGAGTTTACCATAGTTGGCAAAGAATTGTTACACTCTCGAAGTGAGCAACCAAGCAGAGCCTTCCAGGTTGATCGCCTAGTTGGTGGAGAGGTGCATCACTTGCATTGAACAGGTGAAAGGGAAGGATTCTAGTGTCAAATAATGACAGATGTCTGTCTATTCTATTTTTAGAACCCAAAGAGTAAAGAAAGGAAGGTGCTTTGCCCGCAGGAAGGAGGACAAAGACAAATAAGTGAAACGCATAAATTTCCCATTTTGCAACCGAAAACTTTTGGAACGATTGAGATTCTTGCGTTTAGAAGTTTGTATAAATATGCATTTTGAAGTGAGAACCAGGGCTGGACCTTTCTTGGCAGATTGTAATAGAGACTTTCTCCCTTTTGGAAATTAATACAAAGCAATCCAAAGATTTCTGATTCTGTGAAGACTGAGTTATGAGTTTTGTTTTCTCTGTTATCTTATATTAAGTTTCATTTCACATATATATTTCTAATGAATGCTTAGCTACAATTTATTGCAACTTCTACTGTGGTGACCAACTTTTAGTCATCTAATCGCTTGAATTTTTTCCTTTGTATCAGCTATCAACAGGTACAAGACCTGTGAACTTTTTAGATTTCTATATTTTATGCTTTTTCAGATTACTTCTTGCCTTTTTCTTCTTTTGTCTACAGGGCGATATTCTCCCTTGACAGGAGCCTCGCATTGTCGACTGCTTAATGTTTTCTCACATTTCATACATGATTATTTAAAAAGTTAACTCAGTTACGAGAGAAGGCCTTTGGTTTGTGTTCTGTCTTTAACATCGGAATTCGAAAGTTCTCTTTTATACGATTAAATAAAAAAAATTGAAGTGGCATTTTAAACCTCGAACTTTATTTTCATTTTTTGTTCCTCCATGACTATGCCTATTGCAAGACAACCCAACATTGAACCTGGCCTATTGGATCAAACTAGCATTGCTTTGAACCTATTTGACACCATACATAAAACCTCCATCACTCGGGTCAAACTCGAATGTTCATGGTTTGCAATTGAATGGGATATCAACATCCAGGAACGATTGGAAGTGAGACAGAGACAACTTAGAAATCAGCCTTAGCTTCCCTTTTCCCGAGGGTTGATTTTTTCCCCTTTTTATCTTCTACTCACTTTTGGATGCCTAGACCCTGTACTTTTTAGCCTTAAGTACAGACTCTGGAACAACAGTGAGGATCCTAATGCCTTAGATGTTGCACAATGTAGTACAGAAGGCCCTCATAGCTGAGGAAGAGCTGACCAATAGGGCTCAATGCAGGACTCCTACAAGAATGACTGGACAGAGGACATCAGGTGGGAAACAACATCAAACACTAGCTAGATAGACATCAGGTTATTGAGATACGCCAAGAGGATCCATGTTCACGACAACATGACAACCGAATCCTTAGTAGAGGACTCCCTAAAGAAGACCACTGCATCAACAACAACGTCGCCTGCAGTAGCAACAATTTAGGCCTATTCAACAGACTAGACTAGGGTCTCAGGAAGATAGGCCAATAACATCTACTTTGGGGACCAGGAGTACTTGACCAAAGACCATATGTTGGACATGTGGAGAGGCACATTACCAGTGATAATGTCCGATTGAGAAGGCTAGAGTGTCCGGATAAAAAATACACACTATAGTTGGAGATTTGGGCAAGGCCCACAAGATTCATGTAGTGGTGAATAACTGCCAGGCCGAGCACCAGTCCACTATGTTCATGACAGTAGCTACAATCACCGACCAAACTTTTAGTATTTTAATAGATCCTGGTGCTACAAAGATCTTTATTTCTAGTGAAATGCTAATAATAATTAAGGTAAAGAAAGTTGAGCAGGACGAGTTTAGATACGTAGAAATGGATTTAGGTGCCAAATAGAAGGTTGGAGGAAAGGTTATAGACTGTAGCATTAGCCTGGGAGATTTTGTAATGAAGTAAAACCTATATGTCACGATCTTAGGATCTTATGATGTAGTGATCAATATGGATTGGTTGGAATTGCATGATGCGATACTCAACTATAAGACAAAATAATTAAGTTTGACCGATGATGTGGGATAGAGAAGAGTGATTGTAGGAATAACCAAGGAGTGTCCTTAAGGTTCATTTCTTCCCAACATCTACAAAAGAGCATGCACAAAGGATGTAAGTTATATGAAATCTTAGCGCTAAACGAAAAGGGCGAGGTAGAAGGATTAGAAAACCTTTCAGTAGTATGAGATTTTTCTGATGTGTTTCCAGAAGAGTTACTTGGTTTACCACCCGAAACAGAGTTGGAGTTTACAATCAACTTGAAACCTGGAATTGAACGCCTTATTGGATGTCAATGCCTGAGCTACATGAGTTGAAAATGAAATTGAAGGAGTTGTTGGACTTGGGACTTATACATCCAAGTGTGTCACATTGGGGTGCGACTATTATTTTCATAAGAAAGAAGGATGGATTGTAGAGACTTTGTATTGACTACCGTCAGCTGAACAAAGCGATGATCAAGAACCAATATCCGTTGCCAATAATAGATGATTTTTTTGATCAAATGAAGGGTGTGATGGTGTCTTCAAAGATCGAATTGAGATTAGGATATCACCAGTTATGAATTAAAGAGGAAGATATTCCCAAGACTGCATTCAAGACGAGGTTCAGACACTATGAGTTTACAGTGTTACTGTTTGGACTAAAAAACACCCCATGGGTATTCATGAGCTTGATGAATGGGGTGTTCCACGAATACTTGGATAATTTTGTTCAATTATTCATTGATGACATATTGATATATTCTCAGACGACAGAAGAGTATGATGAACATTTAAGCTTGGTACTACATTGTTTACAAGAAAACAAATTATACGGGAAACTGTCGAAATGCTCTTTTTACCAATCGAAGATTCATTACTTGGGGCACGTTATATCCGGTGAAAGTATAGCTATGGATCCTGTGAAGGTAGAGGATATTATGGAATGGCCTGCACTGACCAACGTACAAGAAGTACACAAATTTATGGTCCTAGTAGGATATATCCAACAGTTCCTCAAACATTTTTCAAAGATAGCAAATCCGATCACGGAACCACAAAAGAAAAACAAGAATTATTTATGGAGTGAGAAATGCATGGAAGAATTTCAAAGGCTCAAGGAGTTGTTGATGACCGTGTCGATACTAAAAGTCCCCAACATGGACAAGGAATTCTTGGTATGAAAAAACACATCCAAGGAAGGCTTAGGCAAAGTATTGATGCAAGACGGTTGAGTTATTGCTTATAGCTCAAGAAAATTAAGAAATCATGAGGTGAACTACACAACACATGATTTGGAGTTATTGGAAAGTATATGCCTTGAGAGTTTGGAGACACTACATGATTGGACAAAAAATAGAATTAAAGATAGATCACTGTGGATTGCAACACATATTTACGCAGAGTGACTTGAATGCACTATAGAGGCATTAGTAAAAATTACTTAGCGAATACGATTTTTAGATTTCATACATCAAAAAAACGATAAACAGAGTGGGAGATGCATTGAGTAAGAGACCATGCATATTATTGGTACTTCCTCTTAAGATGAATCTTTGAGAGAATATTCTAGTGTTACAAAGAGATGATGAGTGGTACAAGGAGGTTAAGGAAAATACTAGACAAGACACCATGATGGTACCAAGATTTGAAGGATATAATTTGGACAATGACAGACTATTGAGGTATAAAAACACAATTTATATACCGCCTAATGACGAATTAATAAATTTGATATTAAGTGAAGAAAATCATGAGGTGTACATGGCTCATACAGAAGTCATGAAGATGAAGGCTAACCTTAAGCCTTTAGTCTTCTGGAAATGAATGAAAGAAGACATAGTTAGTTACAAGGCGAGATGTATAGAATTTCAGCAAGTGAAAGATGAACATAGACATCCGACAGGATTACTACAACCACACGTCATTCTAGAATCAAAATGGGAGGTCATTTCGATGAGATTTATTTTTGGGTTTCCACTAACGACAAGGAGGCACGATTCAATTTTTTGGGTAGCTGACACTTTGACAAAGGGTGCACACTTTATTCCTATACGTGCGACGTATCAGGTGCCAGACATAGCTAGATATTTTGTCAATGATATTGTGAGATTACATGGCATACCAAAAATGATCATATCTAATAGAGGATTTGTGTTTACATGACGATTTTGAACCAGTTTCCAAGAGGCTTTGGGGACGCAACTTAACTTTAGTACAACATATCACCCTGAGACAGACATGAAGACATAAAGAACGAACCAAATTTTGGAAGATATGTTGTGTATGTATGTAATGGACCAGCAAAAGCGTTGGGAAGATTTCTTTCCACTGGTAGAGTTTGCATACAACAACAACTATCAAAGTACCATTAAGATGGAATTGTTTGATTTTCTTTACTGGTGACCGTGTCAGACGCCATTGAGCTAGGATCGAATTAAGGATAGGGTCCTGGTGGGACTAGAAGTGATCCAAGAGATGGAAGAACAAATGAACATGATAAGACAAAAGATTAAAGAAGTGCAAGATCGACAAAAGAGTTATGCTGATGTGCATCGCGTTGATCGCAATTATGAAGTTGGCGACCGAGTTTTCTTGCGGGTGAAACCACACAAGAGCTTGATCAAGTTTGGAAAGTATGCTAAACTCTCTCCTAGGTTTGTGGGACCTTTAGAAGTTGTGGAAAAGAAAGTACTCGTGGCCTATCGACTATCCTTGCATGATTCTTTGAGGCGTATGCACGATGTTTTTCATGTATCTCTTTTGAGACATTATGTTAGTGATCCCACACATGTGATTGACATGATTTCTTTACAGGTGTCGAACGAGGGTGCACTCACGGTGGAGCTAATCCACATTCTATACCATCACATTCAACAACTACGATGTCGAATAATCAATCAGGTCAAGGTCCAATGGGACAATTATAGTCTGCACTCGACTACATGGTAGAACGCATATGATATGCGTCAACAATTTCCTTACTTATTTGATAGACTAGACATATAAATCTTGTCAGATAGTTTTATTATTGCATTTTATATACTGTACAACTTCAGGATGAAGTTTAAAACAAGAGGGGGTGTATGTAACATCCCTATCTTGTGAGCACATGTTATCAACTTATTCTTTGAGGACACTTGTGTGCAAGTGATCCAGTTATAGTACATGGTTATTTGTTTTGATTGTAGATTTTTATGATGATGTTGGTGGTTGTGATTTATTGTCATTTGATATATATGTATTGATAGATGCTATTGATGAGTTTACATGAGCGTGTAGGACACATGCTATATTTGGCATGCCACTAACATCAATGGACCTCCTTGGAATCCAGATTGAGTTAGGGAGGGGACTGTATTGGTTTGAGTATTTCATTTATGCATATGTGACATATGATCGATCATAGTATGATTATGTATATGGATTACTAACAGTGTTTTGTTAATGAATGCAGACTGATGAATGCTTGCTAATCTGACTCACATAAGGAGTAAAGGGGCCATGGAAAGAAAGTAGATATTGAGGGAGAGGTGTGGCAATGTCCCTATCATAGCCTACTAGAACTCCCGTTGTGGCTCAAATTATAGGTTAACGATTACCTAGTTCGAGAGTTCCACTATGTCATGAGGGTAGACTGAGGCAGTCGCTCATGGAGATTCTAAGTGGAATGCAATAAGGCAACGTCCTTATTCCTTAGAATCCTTTAGTATCTCACAAGGTCACCCGAATGGAGTGTTGACTCCAAGGGTTGGAAAACTACCAAAACTAATCAAGGGTGAGTGAAACCCTTGGAGCACGGAGTGCATATTGAAGGGCATGTCACGTAAATAAACTTACGTCAACGAATCTAGGTGGTCTAGAATGCCATGAAGGAATAATTTAGACCTTGAAAATATTTATACCTTGTCAAATATGAATAATTAATGAGTAATTTATTAATTATAAATCCCAATAAGGGTCTAAGCCTATTCAAAGAAATTAACCCTAAGTCTAAGTTTTGTAAGAAGACTAAAACTAATTTATAAATTAAATTAAAAAGGAATGAAGAAAATCAAGTTAAGATTTAAGAAAAGGTGAAATATATATAAATATTTGATAAGGCACATGTGTGCAAGAAAATACTAAAAGGGAGTTTTAAAATAAGAAAGAAATATAGATGAGAGAATAGGGTACCCATAGAAAGGAATCTAGAGTCTAGCTATCACTAGTTTAACTAGGAGAAGACTCCTATTTTAACTCAACTCAGATTTAGTAAGAGGTTAATCATTAAATGGGAATATGAGGAATAAAGAGACAACTTGGAGAGATTTTAGGAGCACATTTAGTAACTGTGAGGGGAATTGACTTTTAATTAAATTAAAATATGTAATTACTTGTGAAACATGGGGAGAGGGTGACAAGTGTGATGAGGAATAATTCTAATTTAATTAATTAAAAATAAAATTGATTATGCAAGTGGGGATGTGTCAGTAAGGAAATTCCTACAAAGAAAATGGTTAAGATGGAAAAAAAACACACTGGTTATGAGTAAAGTTATGCTGCCAAAATAATTTTGACTGGTTTTACTTGTGAGAGTTGGAATACCCAACTTGAGAGAGAGTGGTGGCTCTACCTTGCGAGGAAAGATTGGAGCTAGAAGGATTTATGGTTGTGTTTGTGTGGCCCCTTTGCAGATCGGGGGGCTAGGGGGGAAGAAGAGTACCCCTAGAGTTGGTTGGGAGGTACCAGTGAAGTCTCAATGATTAGCAAGCGAAGCAGAAGAAAGAGGAATTTTGCAACGCGGTTGAATACCTGCATCAAGTACTTGTTCAATTCAAGTGAAAGTCACCTTCATCAATCAACCATCTTGGTCATGGTAATTAAGTGTATGGTTATTTAATGGATAGTATATTAGAATTTAATAAACCCAATATGTATATGGAACAATCTTAGTTATGGCATTCCTATCTGATTGTTATTGTGAATTATATATATTGTTACAGATGGGAGCATATTGCTAATTTCCAATAGTATTGATGTACAAATTTGCATAAAATTATGTATAAATTGGTTGTGTTGATTGTTTCCTATGAATGTATGTAATCTTTGGTTGACGTGATAATGAATGATTTTTAATGATGATTCAAACCTCTGTAATCTAAGCCTTGATGGATGAAATTCCTCATAATGTCCTCACGCCACTTTTAATCGCACAGTGAATCGACTGGCTTGTTCCTGTCATAGTATTCATTGTGTAATCATGGTTCTCCCCATCTAATTAAATACATATATTAATGTTGTATGTTGTTTATGATATGGTTCAATTCCAAGAAGAAACCATTTCTATCTGGAAAATTACTTCCAACGATGATTCTTGACCCTCGACTCTCGTTTTGGGAAGTTACGAAATCAAAATTTCGGTGGAGAAAAGAATTTAGTAGCCGGGAAATTGGACCTTCTTTTGGGCTTGGACTTAGTGCCAAAATCTTAAAATCGCTTGATGAAAACTGTCGAGAGATTATTATCGACCAGATGCAGTTGTTTTTAATTTAATCCATGGTTTGTAGAAGACGAGGGAACAATTTAGATACCGTGGAATGACGTGGGGTGGGTAAATAAAATATTTCCCCTTTTCATGGATGAAATCTGGGAATAACTAAACTGATTGAACGACTAATAAATTTTGACCTTACTGCGATTTCGATTATGCCTTTCTCTTAGATATGAGTGTCACAAAACTTTTTAATCCTTCTATCTCAACTAGTAGTTCGTAAGGGGCTTACGCTTCCATCTCGCTGTCTTTTAAGATCAGGGAGTCAGTCTCTGGTTAGAAAATCCACTATGGGATGTCTAACTTTGAGCTAGACGTTTTACTTCGTGGGTGGTGTTACTGTAAAATGATGCTGCACAGGTTGATCCTTCAGGGATGGAATATTGCTCCCTTCCTCAGCTGACCTTTCCCTTTACAGAATTATGGTGTAGCTTCTTACTACCAACATCTGCATGTCAAACTTCCTTTGGAAAACATGTTTGGTTTCTTCCTTCTCTTAAATGATTTTGGTTAACCGTCAGACAGGAAGTTCGGGTTGTGTGACCTCTAGTTCAATTTCCGGATCGGACTACAGATGCCTTGAACTTATCAGGGGATGACGATTATGGTCTTAATCCAATCTCCCACTCTTCTATGAGACACTAGCTAAAAATGACATGAAATGTAATTTTATTCATCATAAGTATGCACTTATCATAGTTTAGGTATCACTATGGAGGGTTTGGTGTGCAGTTTCAAATCCTGTTCCACTCATATAGTCTAATTCTATGAGTAATAGCGCCTTCCAATTTGAGTTATATTAAAAAGTTAAAGATAAAAAGAGAAGAAGTTGCACTTAGTAAAGTGAGGAACTTGTAACATGGGTTGCTTATTAAGAGTCATGTTTTTAAATGATTAAAATTATGACAACAATAGCAAGAAAACAAGGTCAATAAAAATTTAAATTGGGATATTAATTTCATCAAAAGTTAATGAGATTTATTTTCCCAATAATTAAATGGATAGAGATGGTTAGCATTAAATAGTCCCACTCACTTTATCATGGACATTCTCTACCTAAATATGTCGAATGTTTTTATTATGGAATATCCTCATGAATGTTATAGTCTATGATGGATTGGTAATTGATGTCAATAACTAGGTAGACGACTATTATATTATCGTGTACCAATAAGTGTCGATTGGGTAAGCGATATATTCACCTTTAAATATTGTCTTATAATCTAAAGGTATACCTATCTAACTTATTATTAGAGTATGGGATGGTTGATCTCCTAGTATCCCTTTTCAATGGGTATGTAAAGTAGTTGAACCTTTACACATTACTTGTATGATGTGATCTCCTACAAACTTTATATTGACATGAAGGTTGGATTAGAAACCTTTTTACATCTTTAATGTGTTGAACTTCTCTTAGATTGATTGCAAGTGCCTTGAATCCTTAATTCTCCTATTATTAATGACCTTGTTATAGTTAAAAGATACTCAAGTATTAGTGGAATCCTAAAGTAGTGCTTTGAGAATATTTGACTCCCTTATGATTCCCTATAA
>SNQJ01S0058222.1:43176-77684 GCA_010110895.2 Picea sitchensis
TTTATTAATAAATTTAAAGTTTTTTAATGTTTATTAAAGTATAGTTGCAAAGCAAAGTTTAATGAAGTTTATTAGTTTATCCATCTATTAATGTTTGTTAAATTGATTTAGGGTTTGTTAAATTGATTTAGGGTTTCAAAGTTAATTAAAGTTGAATATATTTATTAATATTAATATTTATAAACTTATTAATATTTTTTTAACATTTTGATAACATTGTCATTTACCAGCTTTCAATTGACCCAACTGTGGCTTGTCCGACCAATCATGGAAATAGAAATCAAACTGTCGATTTTCTTGGATGTTTGTTTCAGGGTGACTTCTATAGCCGGCTTGTTTGGCCTACCCTTTTCAGGGTTTCCTTCCTGCTTCTAGGGGACTTCGGCGCCTACCCCTGAGGTTCTAGCCTCTCTGATTTTCCCTTGGTCCTTCTCCCCGCTAGGACTCGAGTCCTTTTCACTTTTGTCTCCTATTTGCCTTGTAACTAGAATCTCTTGGGCTTCACCCTATAAAATCTGGGGAAGACAACTCTGTCGGTGTTCCCAAAATTTCAAAAATTTGGCCATGTCTCTAGGTGGAAAGGCTTGAATTCGACTTAGGACTTCTGCAAAGGACCTCATGCACTAGAATATTTCATCATGCAGGGAATCCTCGTGTTCATACCTCTTCAGGCCACAACTTGCTAGGTGATTGCTCACAGTCCTACTAGGGTCATGCTTCTTAAACTCAATGTATACCAGCTTCATTTCTTCCAGTGCCACAGCCTCAGCTTTGGCGTGGCCAAAATCTAACAAGGAATATGCACCGATACAAATAGGGAAGGGAAACCCTACCTTTTTTTTATACTCCTTTGAGCTCCTTTCTTATCTTGCCGAGCATAAACTGTCTGGCGACCTCACGGCACAATAACTTATCTGGTAGGAATAACAATAGGCCATATGGAGGGACAAAGGTGCCAAAAACCCTAATATACGAAAATTCCACCTATGGATACCAATCTGCCACACTACTTAGGTTGGTCGCGACGCTTTCTGATATCCTGGGAGGCGGCTGGCCAAAAATGGCGACATGCAGTGGCACCATTAACCAGTTGAAGATCTTGTAGATAAATTATTTGGCCTTATCCTCCCAAAGTTTCGAGTGGTAGACATGGATAGGCTCTATACTAGATGGAGTCCAGCTCTATCTCATTAGAGGGAAAGGTGTCATGAAACAAATGATGTTCATGATGTAGGTGGGCATAAAAAATGAAGTTGCTTTCCCACTCGTCTTCTACACTCGTTATTCAGTAATTCGACTGGTTAAACTATCCAACACCAGTTTGGCCCAATCAAAAGAAATCCCTTCAGCGACTATATGAATCAGAGGCACCCATGGGAGGAAAATGTGTGTGGTGTCCTCCCTCCCATACAACCTATAGGCCATCATTGCTATGTACCTAAATGGTGGCTCTAAGGAGGAGACTGAATAAATTCCATTAGAATCCGCCCTGAATTTTGCGGGGTTTGAAACCCAATCCCTGATTAGGTCAAATAAGTTTCTGCCATATTGCTCGCATTCCTTCTCCTTGAAACCTTCCAGAAATTTGGCATTGTGCGGGAAGTTTGGTGTGGGTGACAGCTGATACATTGCCTGAAGATGTTCCGATCTAAAAGTCCCAACCGTCACCTTCTGTTTGTTGATAATAGTCCTAGTTGGGATATCCACATGATCTAGTGCCCATCTGATCATATCATAATAGGGAAGGAGCCGTGGCCTTGCCTCTATTTTGTGCATTTATTCATGCATGATGATTTTGTATCTGGTGGCCAAATCATCATTCTCATTATCGCTGGAATCATCTGAACAATTCACCAATTCAGACTGAAGGATGTCGAAGATGTATGTCCAAGTTTTGACAGTATTAATACTTCAGGGTGAAGTATCGAAAACATCATCGAAGCCCTGACCTGAAATTTTGGCAACTGCCTTGAACAACTTTCGTGGAGCCATGATAAAAAATTGTGTACGTTGATCACCTGTAGTAAGAATTGTAAATACAGACAGAAGTTATCCCGATGAAAAAATCTTTGCACGCAAAATAGAAATGAAATTGAAATAATGAAACAAACCCCTTATCTTAGTCATTTAAAACCCTGGTGTCCTTGCGAACCAAACGGTCAAATCACTTAAAGAAAGATTTAGCAGTAAAAGCGAGATCCTTCTATCTATCACCTTGGCGTAGTCCAAATAAATGCCATAATTGTTTGACTAGTCATACCACGAATCAGCGTAAAAAACATTTCAAATTACTCCATAGACGGTGTGTATTAAATTTTTCATTGATGCATCGATTAATCCTGCTTAGTTCCTTTAATTAAGGTTGTTTTAGTCTTTAATCCCCCTTTTTCGGCGTTCTCTGTATCGGTAGAATTCACTCCTACCTTTTGAGCCCCTGAAACCCGAAATTGCGATGATGTGATTTAGTTTAAAAAATGTGATCTAACTTAAGCTATTAATTAACCCATGCTTAATTAATAAAAATCGCGACTTCGCGACTCGGGGCTACGAAGGTATAGTGTTTTGGGAGAGCGATCGTCGAGTCGCGAAACCTTGACGGTACTTAACTAGGATTTAAAGTGAATTACCCCTGACATTGACATGGGTAAAATTTTAAAACTATTTCACGACTTTGCATATCGGAGTTTGGAAACCTTGCAACTTGTAACTCCCGAGGCGCGATAGCACAAGGTAATACAAGTGATAGAGTTGCGATGAATTAGGACTATAGCGGCTATTGCCACTTCGCATGTCATGGTAAACTTTTGATTTCAAGAATCACATTTCAATAACTTGTAAAAGGTGGCTCCAACATAGGCTCCAACATGGGTAAATGGAGTCATTGGTTTCTTTCTGCGAAACTTGTTTTAGGAAGGGGATACAGAGGGAAAAAGATATTTCGTCTTTATCTCTGAAAATCTTTTCAACATTTAATTGCTTTCTAAACTCAACTGCATCCCTTTCAATGACTTTATCCTTCTCAATACTGAATTCAGGTCTTCTTTAAGATAATCGAAATAGTCCTAGGAAATTCAATAGATCTTGTGGATTTTAGCTTACATCAAACAAAGTAAACTTCATGCTTTTAATCGGGGGGTCCTGTCTAAACTCGGGATGCAGATTCGGTTTCGAGGAAGGATGGTTACCAAAGTAAAGTGAAAATTACGTATGAAAACCTTACAAATATCTCAGATATTGCTTCACTGCCAGCGAGCCTCTTCAATACCCCGGTGAATTTATCTGGCCCTTTTTACTGAATTTCCTTTCACCACTTCGAATCATAATTATGCATTTAAATGCTAAGACGAGGGCAATCATTTATGAATTTCTTTTCATCGTATTCTTGGACTAGATGGGGGCAATCAAATATGAACTTCCTTTCACCATCTGTCTTATATTTTACTTTTTAAAACACGAAGTGGGGCCAATCAGTTTGTATAAGGCATACCAGGGACGATATCTATGTAATATTCGCAGTGGAGGTTTGTCAACTATCTTTGATTACTCAGGACCAACCTTTTCTTAACTTTCAAAACACCTTATCCCGTAGGGAAAAAGGGAAAAATTACTTCCAGGGGCCTTCCTTTGAGAAAGCCTCAATCCTTCGAAGACTGTTAAAAAACCTAGAAGAGTTAGGATCAACATAAGCATAACTTTGTTTCGTAGGAGAGTGAGGAGTTTATGAGGACTGGCTTACTTTCCAAGGTCTGTTTTCCAGCTTCCAAAGATAAAATGTAACCACTTCTTCCCCTGTAAGAAACCCGGAAAGGTGTCTATTTTTAAAGAAGGTAAATCTGGGGAAAAAAAAAGGGCGAAGGAGAAAGGCCTGGTCTTCAAAAAAATAGAGGACATGGATTACACCCGACTCTTGGAACCCTTTCTCAGAGACGCTTTACTCCCTCTACTTAATTTAATTTCCCCTTATCTTTATCTGGGTGAAACTTTTAGGACCCAGACTAAGAAATCATTCTTTTAATGACATATCAGGCGAAAACATCATACTTATGAGATCGTTATGGCACTTTAGCGATACTTGTTTGAAAAATAGACATCTCCGGAACTCGTACCTTTTCCTTACCATTTCGTTCTCTTCTAAAATAACGGAAAAACCTTTTCTATCACTCGTTTTCGGCGAATTGATTCTCCAGTATATGACCATTTGTTTATTCCTTTCTCTTGTTTGGGCTGCAAGCCAGGATCCTGCAAGGGAACAACACGAAGAGTATCAGGGATATAAAAGAATCGAATGCGTTGAAAATTTCGTATTCATACTTCTAGAAAAAAACTGACCTATTTTATTTATGATGAAAGTAGATTTACCAAAGAAAAATTCTGAAATAAAAAGGAAAACACAAACCGGTATATACAATGGAAATTTTGGAAACCATTTATTGCATATAGTGCTTTAAATAATGCTCGTTGACAGGGGCGTTGAGGATTTTACCGTCCAGATTCTCTAATAGAAACGAATTTTTCCCTTCAGAAGTTGTGACTTTGAAAGGTCCGTACCAGATATGACCAAATTTACCATATTTTGTTGAGTATTCCTTCCTAGCATCCTACTTCAAAACCAAATCGCCAGGGAGAAATTCTCTATCCTTGGCCTTACGATCAAATAACGCTTTCATGTTGTCCTAGTATTTTTGCAACCTTTCATCCACTTCGGCCCTGTGCTATTGGACCTCAATCAACTGGTTTATTCTTCTTGTGACATGATTTGGTTCTTCTTTCTCATCTTGCCAAAGTTTCATTATGGGAAGTGATAGATTTATAGGTAATACTAAGTCGGTCCCATATACCATTTGGAAAGGAGAAGTGTCGATAGATTTTTTTGTACCTACCCGATTTTCCCACAAAGCGTATTTCAAGTGCACATGCCAAGATTTTTTGTTTTCGCTCAACACTTTCTTAATTATAGAGATTAGACTCTTGTTTGCAGACTTGGCTAGCCCATTTCCTAGGGGGTAATATTTCATGGAATGATTGAGCACGATATTATACTTTTGGCAAAATCTCACCATAGCCATAGATTTAAAAGCCTGGGCGTTATCTGTGACTATCTTTTGGGGGCAGTCAAATCTAGACAAAATGTTCTCTTCTAGGAAATCCATTACCATTGAATCCATTTCCTTTCTAGTTAGAATAGACTCCACCCATTTGGTGAAGTAATTTGTAGCAGTCAGGATCCATTTATGTTGAGCGCTAGAATGAGGGTTAATTTCGCCTATAAAATCTAGTCCCCATTATTGAAAAGGGGCTTTCGTTTTGACCGGAACCAAGGGTAGCACTGGGAGTTTGTGCTTGCCTGCGAACAATTAGAAAGGGTTACAGGCTCTGAATTTGGCGTTGACGTCTGAGAATAGTTTGGGCCAATAATATCCTTCTCTCAGGATCTTATAATTCGTTTCCCTCCAGGTGTGGTCCTCCGCACACTCCTTTGTGAAATTTGTTTATGGCCTTCTCTATTTTTGATTCAACTAAACAAACCAACAGGAAGCCTAGTGGGTCTTTCCAATACAATTGGATTTCAGATATACAATACTCCACTGCATGCAGCTTTAGTGTCCTAGATTTAGATGGAGATAAGCCACTCGGGCACTTCAAGGTCAGCAGGTAGGACACTATGTATTTATACCAATCTGATGAGACGAACTTCTCTTCGATTCTGATGGCAGTTAATTGTTCATCAAGCTTGTTTGTGTTCGTGCACTCTTCACATCCCTGTGGGCCATTTATCCCGAGGGATCTGAAATTGGATTCGGCTAAGAGCTTAGACAAACCTTTTCCCTTTAGTAATCTCGTTGGTTTTACCTCCTGGTCAAATTCTTGAATTTTAGCAAGCCACCATCCCCTTTTCCCATCACTGTTGGACTGAACCAAAATGTCTTTTACAAAACTTGTGGGTGCGTATGCAATTACCTTGGAATGTAACACGTAGGTTCTAAAAGCCTTTAACGCCTTCACCATAGCATACGCTTGCTTTTCCATTATATCGTATATGAGTTCAACGTTTTAAGACTTTTTCTAAAATAGGCTATTGGTTGCTCGAAACCTTCTTCATTTTTTTGGAGGAGTACCGCAGCAAGTGTGTGTTCGGAGGTGAATGAGAAGATCAGAAAATCCTTTAGATAATTAGGGCTAGCCAGTATGGGTGCCTCGCTTACAACTTTCTTGATGCATGCAAACGATGCTTTGGCTTCTGCTGTCCATTTCACTTCGTTGTTCTTCTTCAGCATATATGTGATCAATTTCACGATTTCAACAAAGTTTGGGGTAAATATCCTCAAAAAAATTATTTTTCCTAAGAATGACTGAATCTCTTTTACATTCCTAGGGATATTTATTGTGTCTATAGCTTCAAATCTTTTAGGATTAATTTTAATTCCATCTCGAGACACAATATGGCCCAAGAGTTTACCTTCTTGCATAGAAAAGTGAGACTTTTTGGGGTTTAAGGACAAACCAAACCTACAACATTTCTCAAACGTTTGCTTGAGATGTATCAAATGATCTTCATTGGATTTAGAAAAAATGGTCAGATCATCAAAATAGATAACCACAAATTTGTCCCTTTCGCCAATGAAAGCGATATCCATAGCACATTGGAAAGTAGCACCTGCATTCATTAAACCAAAAGGCATTTTGTCATACATAAATGTACCCCAAGGGGTGGTGAAGGTTGTTTCTTCTTTATCATGCTCATTGACAGCAATTTGATTGTACCCAGAAAACCCGTCGATCATCAACATCATATTTGCCCCAACTGCTTTTTCTAAAATGTGACCCATTTTGGGTACAGGGTAATTGTCTTTTAGGGAGGACTTATTTAGATTTCTAAAATCAACACACAGTCTGATCTCCCCACTTTTATTTCTAACCGAGACAAGGTTCGCTACCCAGTCAGAGTACCTCAGCAGCACGATTATTTTTGCATCCAGGAGTTTTTTGACTTCCCTTTTAACCACGGGAAATAAAATAGGACTGATTTGTCTGAGTTTTTGTTTGAAAGGTTTGACACTAGGCTTTAGGGGTATATTGTGTTCAATCAAAGTGGTGTCATAGGTTCTCATCTCTTCGTATGACCAAGCGAAAATGTCTTTATACCACCCGACTAAGTTTTTTATACTTGCTTTTTACCTCGGGAGGAAGGTACTTTGATATTTTTACTATCCTAGGCTCCTCTTCGGTCCCTATGTCACAATTTTCAACCTCTTCAGGTTGGGGTTGCAAAGCCAATTTTAAGGGAATATCATTTTGGTCGAACAGTCTCTCCAGAGGGATTAGTCCCTTTGGAATCTAATTGTTCTTTAAAACTAACATGCGATGATTAGCGATATTTTCCTGGAACCCCTGAGGATCCTCTCCCTCTTGCATGATCCATGTGTGGTCATTTTGGTTTTCTTGGTCAATGTGAGTTTTGGCGAAGTCATCCACCATTTCGAGGAACTTCCTGATTTGTTCGTCATCCTCAAACACTTGCCTGTGTTGGATGTTGTTTGGTATGGAAGGTCTGTTCCTCACCTCTATATTGTACCTTAGTTTGAAAGTCATAGGGGGGGAAAATGTCGAGGCTGCTTTGGCTAATGAATCGACTTGCAGGTTTTTAGCGCGTGAGATGAAATGAACATTTACCGATGAGAAGAAATTTTCTATTAAATCCCAGGTGCAATTCCTGTAAGATCTCAATCTTGGGTGTTTGGCCTGGTACTGTCGATTTATCTGTTTTACTATCAACTCTACGTCTCCGTATACTTCCAAGTTTTTTATGTTCATCTTCATGGAAGCTTCCAACCCTAAGACTAGGGCCTCATACTCACATACGTTATTGGTGTAGTCTATATCCCACTGAAGCCTATAAGAGAAAGGAATCACAAATTCATTTTTACTTGCTACAAACAATACTCCTGCACCTGCTCCTTCATATGACAAGGAGCTGTCAAAAAACATTTTCCAAATTCTAGTGCTATACATATTTTCATCTATCTTTCCTGATTCATTTTTATTTATGTAATTGTATTCTGTACATCTATTTACACCATCATCAAAAGACAAAATACAATTTCCTAGATCTTGATCGGCAACATAAACAGGATAATTGTTAGGATTCTGTGGGTCGCTCACTATGTATGCTAGCCTCGTTTCTCTGTATAGTCGAGTAAATTGCCCACCAAACACAAGAATTGTGGTGTAGGTCATGTCTAGATGAAGAGACCCCTAAGTTTGGCTCCCCATGACCTAGATAGTAGCAAGCCATACTTCAGAGGTATATCGACTATAACTACATCCATCAGGATGCTTTTCACTGGAACCTGTGCAAGAGTGACTACTAAATATTTTATCATACCCATGTAATTAACTCTCTTTGAATCGAAAGAGTAGAGGTCTCCATAAGGCCTAGTGATCTTGAGGCCTAGTTTGTCCATAGTAGACTTGGGTATTACATTATGTGAGGCTCCAGAATCTAGCATGCAATTATGCAACAGTCGATCATGCACATTTAGGGTAATATAGAAGGGAGCGACGGTGTCTCTAGCACCCTCAAAATGTGGACCAAAAGTGATATTAGGATTATCATCTTCAAAGTTTATCACATTAGAGTGACTTTCTGGACCCGAAAAACCTATCATTTTGGTTATCTGCTTTCGATACACAGGATTAATTGCTAATTCGACCAGAGGGATTAGTATTTTGATCTTATTTATCTCATTTTCAAGGCTGAAACTTCCCCCACTTTTGTCTGTTTCTTTGTTTGAAACCTCAGACTCCTTCTTTTCTAACTTATTTGTTTGTGCTGATTGGTTTTTTGTGATTTTATTTATCGGTATACGTGTTTCAGTGGTCTTAGTTTTCTTTGCTTGGGTCTCGGCCTCCATTACTTTGGGATTCTACGAATCTACCTCTTTTATTTTTCTATTAGGTATCTTGGTCTCCTTTGGGGCAGGCTTGTAAATTTCGCCTCTAGGAAGAATTTTCTTGGGTTGAGGAGTCAACACAAGTTTTTTTTTAGTCCTCAGGTTGTACTTATGTTGGACCTCAGCCATTATTGAATCGGTCATTTCTTGATAGACAGAAACATCAGTGTTGTTTATGTCGTCATCTTTATTTGATAGTTGTTGAGTGTCCAAGGACTTCTCGTAATCTTATTTAGTTAAATAAGGTTGTGTGTAGTCGTCACCCAAATTTTTCACGTCTTCTTCCAGATCCTCGAAATCTTGCAGTTCGTTTCCTCTTATAAAATTTTCATTTTTTAAAGGAGTTTGAATTTTTTTGTCTGCATTTTTAATCTGTCTTTGTTGATTCTGAGGGTTGGGGTTTCTTCTGAATTCCCTCTTGATGAAAGGATCTTCCTTGGATTGATCTAGCTCCATTCTGGAAATCTTGTTTGATAACTCTTTGATTATCCTAGCCATGTCATCCATTTTATCATCTAGGGATCTACTAGGCCTGAGGGTCTTGCTTGTTCCCTAAAACGTTTGATTTATTGGTTTCCCATTTCTACTTTTGTTTTTAATTTGCCAGAAGCCATCATGTTAGATTCGATCTCTAGGATTTCGTCTTGCATTCGGGTCAAGGTAGCCCCTCTCCTTTCTCTCAACAGAAGTGTGAAATTCGTTTCAAAGGCTCCCGCAAAGGTTACCTTGGATACAGGTTGGGATGGTTTAACTTCAACTGGGATCTTATTGTATAACTTGTTAAACCTTTGAATGAATTCCATAACAGTTTCTGAATTTTTTTTCTTCAAAGACCCGAACTCGGTCAAATAGTACAAATGGTCTTTTCTTTCGCCCCATTGTCGAAGAAAAGCATCTTCTAGGGCATCATAGGATAATATCGAACCTACAGGTAGACCTCGAAACCAGGCTCGTACCTTTCCTTCAAAATTATGAACTAATAACCTCGAATATATGTCTTCATGTTCGAGACCTAGAATATTTGCGAACTGATCGAAGAAGTTTATATGTTCTACCACGGTCAGGTCCCCTTCCCCTGTAAATCTAGGTAAGTTTTTCATGTATTTTTCAGGAAGGTCATGAAGAGGGATAGGTAGGACCAGAGGTGGATATCTGGTAGCTACTTTAGTGNTCCTTCCGAAGCTCCTCCACCTCCTAAGACCCCTCATGCGACCGCCATTGATACTATTGGATAGGAAAACGATGTGTTATATAGAGGGTTCTGGAACACTAAAAGCGAATCTTTATCTTTTTCTTTTTCGAGAGATGAGAAAACTGAAGAAAGGGGAAAAGGGATGCGAGGGCTTGCTTCCTCAGATTTGCATGAGATGTAATCAAGGAAACCTATGGGCATAGAATCTGAATGCATGGTATACTCTTCGAGACTCTGTAAGATCGAGAAATCTAACTGAAGAGTCGGTGGGATATCACTCACTGTTAAAATTACTAAGGGGTTTTCTCCTTTGTGTACGCCAAAAGTGGTCGGATGAATTTCATTTTTTACTTCAGGGAGAGCTAAAGTTGGGTTAAGGGTTTTAGGGGGGGTTCGTGTGAAGTTAGGGGTTCAAAAAAAATCTTATCTTTGGGTTGTGTGTGCCTAAGTTGGTAGACTGCAGTGGTTGGCTTAAGGGAACCTCTTGTTTTCAGTATTTTTTCGGGATTGAAAACGAGCGTGGTTTATTTACCATTCGGGGTTTGTCTGGTGTTCCTTTGACCGCATGCCAACTTACTTACACATGGAGTCACCAAGTGAATGATAAAAGAAAATCCTTTAAAATGTGTTCACCCTTTGTTCACCATCATAGGGTAGAAACTTGCAAAAATGTCGTTCTCCCAGGGAAAAGGTTTTGTAACTTCGATCCCTAGCAATGACACCAGAAAGATTTTGTTCCAGAGTCTGTACTTAAGGCTAAAAATTACAGGGTCTAGGCATCCGAAAGTGAGTAGAAGATAAAAAGGGGGAAAAATCAACCCTCGGGAAAAGGGAAGCTAAGGCTGATTTCTAAGTTGACTCTATCTCGCTTCCAATTGTCCCTGGATGCTGATATCCCATTTAATTGTGACCCATGAATGTTTGAGTTTGACCCGGGTGATGGCGGTTTTAAGTATGGTGTCAAATAGGTTCAAAGAAATGCTTGTTTGATCCGATAGGTCGAGTTCAATGTTGGGTTGTCTTGCAATGGGCACAGTCATGGAGGAAGAGAAAATGAAAAGAAAGTTCGAGGTTTAAAATGCCACTTCAATTTTTTTTATTTAACCGTATAAAAGAGAACTTTTGAAATCCAGTGTTAAAGATAGAACACAAACCAAAGGCCTTCTCCCATAATTGAGTTAGCTTTTTAAAGAATCATGTATGAAATGTGAGAAAACATTAAGCAGTCGACAATGCGAGGCTCCTATCAAGGGAGAATCTCGCTCTGTAGATAGAAGAAGAAAAAGGCAAGAAGTAATCTAACGAAGCATAAAATATAGAGATCTAAAAAGTTGACAGGTCTTGTACTTCCTGGTAGCCGATACAGAGGAAAAACTGCAAGCAATTAGATAACTAAAGGTTGGTCACCACAGAAGAATTTGCACTAAATTGTAGCTAAGAATGCATTAGAAATATATATGTGAAATGAAACTTAATATAAGATAACAAAGAAAACAAAACTCATAACTCAGTCTTCATGGAATCAGGAATCTTCGGATTGCTTTGTATTAATTTCCAAAAGGGAGAAAGTCTCTATTACAATTGTCCAATAAAGGTACAGCCCTGGTTCTCACTTCAAAATGCATATTTATACAAACTTTTAAACGCTAGAATCTCAATCGTTCCAGAATTTTTCGATTACAAAATGGGAAATTTATGCGTTTCACTTCTTTGTCTTTGTCCTCCTTCCCGCGGGAAGAGAATCTTCCTTTCTTTACTCTTTGGGTTCTAAAAATAGAACAAACATACATCTATCATTATTTAACACCAGAAGCCTACCCTTTTGCCTGCTCGGTGCAAGTGATGCACCTCTCCACCAACTGGGCTATCAACCTGGAAGGTTCTGCTTGGTTGCTTGCTTCAAGAGTGTAACAATTCTTCGCCAGCTATGGTAAACTCTTTCCCACTTTTCAGTCCTCTGCGATGATGAAGCATAACTGTAAATTTGAATGTACTAGCCACTTGTCCATTTGGGTCATATCAAACTGGATGATCTGGGATATCTCCACTTGCTGCTCCTCCATGTTTTCTTTGATATCCAATAAATGTTTAGCTATATTTATTTTTCCCAATGTCCCAGTACTTCTCTCCTTATCAAGGTCTAGCAAACCTCTAGCGTCTGATTGGCTGTAGCATAAGCCCCTAGCGTCTCGGCTATCTCCTCTGCAAATTTTTCCTCTTTCACGGACTTCCCATCTGTCATGATTTTAAATTTTTTATCTACTGCGCCCTCTTTTTGATAAAATCCTTGCCTTACCACAGACTTTCTTTTCTTGTCAAAGAAAAATTCATTGGGAGGTAGCTCCTCTAAAGAAACAGGCTTCAGTTCTTCATTGAAAATCCATCCCTCGTCAGGATTCCCCTTTGTGAACTGCAAGGATGTGACAATAGAAATTGGACTGTCGATTTGCTTGGATGTTTGTTTCAGGGTGACTTTTGTAGCTATCTCGTTTGGTGTGCCCTTTTTAGGGTTTCCTTCCTATTTCTGGGGGAATTCAGCTCCTAGCCCTGAGGTTCCAGCCTCCTCGGTTTTCCCTTGGTTCTTCTCCCTGCTTGGACTTGAGTCCCTTGCACTTTTGGCTCATGTCTTCCTTGTAACAGGAAGCTTTGGGGCTTCACCCTGTAAAATCTGGGGGAGACAACTATGTCGGTGTTCCCAAAATTTCAAATATTCGGCTATGTCTTCAGGTGGCAAGGCTTGAATTCAACTTAGGAATTTCGTGAAGGACCTCGTGCCCCAGAATATTTCGTCATGCAGGGAATCCTCATGTTCATACCTTTTCAGGCCTCAACTTTCTAGGTGATTTCTCACAATCCTACTAGGTTTTTGCTTCTTAAACTCAATGTCTACCTGATTCATTTCTTCTAGGGCCGCAGCCTCAACTTTGGCGTGGCCAAAATCTAACAAGGAATATGCATCAATACAAATAGGGAAGGGCGGCCATACCTTTTTTTATACTCCTTTGAGCTCCTTTCTTATTCTGTGAGCACAGACTATCTGGTGATCTCACGACACAATATCTTATATGGCAGGAATAGCAAGAGGGCATATGGAGGGACAGAGGTACCAAAAATCCTGATATACGAAAATTCCACCTCTAGATACCAATCTTCCATGCTGCTTAGGCTGGTCGCGATGTTTTCTAATATCCTGGCAGGCAGCTGGCCAAAAATGGCGACAGGTAGTGGCACCATTACCCAGTTGAAGATCTCATAGATAAATTCTTTGGCCTTATCCTCCCAAAGTTTCAAGTGGTAGACATGGATAGGCTCTGTACTAGATGGATTCTAGCTCTATCTCATTAGAGGGAAAGGCATCATGAAACAAATGGCGTCCATGATGTAGGTGGACTTAAAAAAAAAAGTTGCTTTCCCACTCGCCTTCTATGCTCGATATTCGGTAATTTGACTGGTTAAACTGTCCAAAAATAGTTTGGCCTAGTCGAAAGAAATCCCTTCAATGACTGTATGAATCAGAGGCACCCATGGGAGGAAAAAGTGTGTGGTTTCTTCCCTCCCATACAACCTACAGGCCATCATTGCTATGTACCTGAATGGTGGATCTAAGGAGGAGACTGAATAAATTCCATTAGAATCCGCCCTGAATTTTTCAGGGTGAGAAACCCAATCCCTAATCAGGTCAGACAAGTTTCTACCATATTTCTCATATTCCTTCTCCTTGAAACCTTCCAAAAATTCGGCATTGTGGGCAAAGTTTGGTGTGGGTGATAGATGATACATTGCCTGCAGATGTTCCATCCTAAAAGTCCCAACCGTCACATTATGTTCATTGATAATAGTCCTAGTTGGTATATCCACATGATCTATCACCCATCTAATCATATCATAATAGGGAAGGAGCCATGGCCTTGCCGCTATTTTGTGCATTTCTGCCTGCATGACGATTTTGTATTTGGTGGCGAAATCATCATTCTCATTATCGCTAGAATCATCTAAACAATTCACCAATTCAGACTGAAGGATGTCTGAGATGTATGTCCAGGTTTTGACAGTATTAATACTTCAGGGTGAAGTATCGAAAACATCATCGAAGATCTGACCTGAAATTTTGGCAGCTACCTTGAACACCTTTCGTGGAGCCATGATAAAAAATTATGTACGTAGATCAATTGTAGTAAGAATTGTAAATACAGACAGAAGTTATCCCAATGAAAAAAGCTTTGCACGCAAAATAGAAATGAAATTGAAATAATGAAATAAACCCCTTATCTTAGTCATTTAAAACCCTGGTGTCCTTGCGAACCAAACGGTCAAATCGCTTAAAGAAAGATTTAGCAGTAAAAGCGAGATCCTACTATCTGTCACCTTGCCGTAGTCCAAATAAATACCATAATTGTTTGACGATTCATAGCACGAATCAGCATAAAAAACATTTAAAATTACTCGATAGATGGGGTGTATTAAAGTTTTCATTGATGCATTGATTAATCCTGCTTAGTTCCTTTAATTAAGGTTGTTTTAGTCTTTAATCCTCCTTTTTCGGCGTTCTCTGTATCGGTAGAATTCACTCCTACCTTTTGATCCCCTGAAACCCGAAATCGCGATGATACGATTTAGTTTAAAAAATGTGATCTAACTTAAGCTCTTAATTAACCCATGCTTAATTAATAAAAATCGTGACTTCCCGACTTAGGGATACGAAGGTATAGTTTTTTGGGAGAGCAATCGTCGAGTCGCGAAACCTCGACGGTACTTAACTAGGATTTAAAGTGACTTACCCCTAACACTGACCTGGGTAAAATTTTAAAACTATTTCGCGACTTTGCATATTGGAGTTTGGAAACCTTGCAACTTGAAACTCCCGAGGCGCGATAGCACAAGGTAATACAAGTGATAGACTCGCGATGACTTAGGACTATAGCGGCTATTGCCACTTCGCATGTCACGGTAAACATTTGATTTCAAGAATCACATTTCAATAACTTGTAAAAGGTGGCTCCAACATTGGCTCTAACATGGGTAAATGGAGTCATTGGTTTCTTTCTACGAAACTTGTTTTAGGAAGGGGATATAGAGGGAAAAAGATATTTCTTCTTTAGCTCTGAAAATCTTTTCAACATTTAATTGCATTCTAAACTCAGTTGCATCCCTTTCGATGACTTTCTCCTTCTCAATACTGAATTCAAGTCTTCTTTATATTAATCGAAATAGTCCTAGGAAATTCAATAGATCCTGTGGATTTTAACTTACATCAAACAAAGTAAACTTCATGCTTTTAATCGGGGGGTCCTGTCTAAACTTGGGATGCAGATTCGGTTTCGAAGAAGGCTGGTTACCAGAGTAAAGTGAAAATTACAAATGATAGCCTTACAAATATCTCAGATATTGCTTCACTGCCAGCGAGCCTCTTCAATACCCCGGTGAAGTTATCTGGCCCTTTTTACTGAATTTCCTTTCACCACTTCGAATCGTAATTATGCATTTAAATGCTAAGACGAGGGCAATCATTTATGAATTTCCTTTCATCATCTTCTTGGACTAGATGGGGGCGATCAAATATGATTTTCCTTTCACCATCTGTCTTATATTTTACTTTTTAAAACACAAAGTGGGGGCAATCAGTTTGTATAAGGCATACCAGGGATGATATCTGTGTAATATTCACAGTGGAGGTTTGTCAACTATCTTTGATTACTTGGGACCAACCTTTTCTTAACTTTCAAAACACCTTATCCCACAGGGGAAAAGGGAAAAATTAATTCCAGGGGCCTTCCTTTGAGAAAGCCTCAATCCTTTGAAGACTGTTAAAAAACCTAGAAGAGTTAGGATCAACCTACACATAAATTTGTTTAGTAGGAGAGTGAGGAGTTTATGAGGATTGGCTTACTTTCCAAGGTCTGTTTTCCAGCTTCCAAAGCTAAAAAGTAACCTCTTCTTCCCTTGTAAGAAACCCGGAAAGGTGTCTGTTTTTAAAGAAGGTAAATCCAGGGACAAAAAAAGGGCCACGGAGAAAGGCCTGGTCTTCGAAAAAATAGAGTTCATGGATTACATCTGACTCTCGGAACCCTTTCTCGGAGACGCTTTACTCCCTCTACTTAATTTAATTTCCCCTTATCTTTATCTGGGTGAAACTTTTAGGACCCAGACTAAGAAGTCGTTCTTTTAATGACATATCAGGTGAAAAAATCATACTTATGAGAGCATTATGGCACTTTAGCGATACTTGTTTGAAAAACAGACATCTCTGGAACTTGTACCTTTGCCTTACCATTTCGTTCTCTTCTAAAATAATGGAAAAACCTTTTCTATCACCTGTTTTTGGCGAATTGATTCTTCGGTATATGACCGTTTGTTTATTCCTTTCTCTTGTTTGGGATGCAAGCCAGGATCCTGCAAGGGAACAACACGAAGAGCATCAGGGATATAAAATAATTGAATGCATTGGAAATTTCGTATTCATACTTCTAGAAAAACATTGACCTATTTTATTTGTGATGAAAGTAGACTTACCAAAGAAAAATTCTGAAATAAAAAGGAAAACACAAACCCGTATATACAATGGAAATTTTGGAAACCATTTATTGCATATAGTTCTTTAAATAATGCCCATCGACAGGGGCGTTGAGGATTTTACCATCCATATTCTCTAATAGAAACGAATTTTTCCCTTCAGAAGCTATGACTTTGAAAGGTCCGTACCAGATATGACCAAATTTACCATGTTTTGTTGAGTATTCCTTCCTAGAATCCTACTTCAAAACCAAATCACCGGGGATAAATTCTCTATCCTTGGCCTTACGATCAAATAACACTTTCATGTTTTCCTGGTATTTCTGTAGCCTTTCGTCCACTTCGGCCCTGTGCTATTGGACCTCAATAAGCTAGTTTATTCTTCTTGTGACATGATTTGGTTCTTATTTCTCATCTTGCCAAAGTTTCATTATGGGAAGTGCTAGATTTATAGGTAATACTACGTCAGTCCCATATACCATTTGGAAAGGAGAAGTGTCGATAGATTTTATTGTACCTACCCGATTTTCCCACAAAGCGTATTTCAAGTGCACATGCCAAGAATTTTTGTTTTCGCTCAACACTTTCTTAATTATAGAGATTAGACTCTTGTTTGAAGACTTGGCTAGCCCATTTCCTTTGGGGTAATATGTCATGGAATGATTGAGCACGATATTATACTTTTGGCAAAAGTTGACCATAGCCATAGATTTAAAAGCCTGGGCGTTATCTGTGTCTATCTTTCGGGGGAAGTCGAATCTAGACAAAATGTTCTCTTCTAGGAAATTCATTACCACTGAATCCATTTCCTTTCTAGTTGGAATAGACTCCACCCATTTGGTGAAGTAATATGTAGCAGTCAGGATCCATTTATGTTGAGCGCTAGAATGAGGGTTAATTTTGCCTATAAAATCTAGTCCCCATTGTTGAAAAGGGGCTTTTGTTTTGACCGGAACCAATGGTAGCACTGGGAGTTTGTGCTTGCCTGTGAACAATTGGCAAGGGTTACAGGCTCTGAATTTGGCGTTGACGTCTGAGAATAGTTTGGGCCAATAATATCCTCCTCTCAGGATCTTATAAGTCGTTTCCCTCCAGGTGTGATGTCCTCTGCACACTCCTTTGTGAAATTTGTTTATGACCTTCTCTATTTCTGATTCAACTAAACAAACCAACAGAAAGACTAGTGGGTCTTTCCAATACAATTGGCTTTCAGATATACAATACTTCACCGCATGTGGCTTTAGCATCCTAGATTTAGATGGAGATAAGCCACTCGGGCACTTCAAGGTCAGCAGGTAGGACACTATGTCTTTATACCAATCTGATGAGATGAACTTCTCTTCCATTCTAATGGCAGTTAATTTTTCATCGAGCTTGTTTGTGTTCATGCACTCTTCACATCCCTGTAGGCCATTTATCCTGAGGGCTCTGAAATTGGATTCGTCTAAGAGCTTAGCCAAACCTTGTCCCTTTACTAGTCTCATCGATTTTACCTCCAGGTCAAATTCTTGAATTTTAGCAAGCCATCGTCCCCTTTTCCCATCACTGTCGGACTGAACCAAAATGTCTTTTACGAAACTTGTGGGTACGTACGCAATTACCTTGGAATGTAACACATAGGTTCTGAAATCCTTTAATGCCTTCACCATAGTATATGTTTTCTTTTCCATTATATCGTATCTGAGTTCAGCGTCTTTAAGACTTTTTCTAAAAAAGGCTATTGGTTGCTCGAAACCTTCTTCATTTTTTTGGAGGAGTACTGCAACAAGTGTGTGTTCGGAGGTGAACGAGAAGATCAAAAAATCCTTTAGATAATCAGGGCTAGCCAGTACGGGTTCCTCTCTTATAACTTTCTTGATGCATGCAAATGATGCTTTGGCTTCTGCTGTCCATTTCACTTCGTTGTTCTTCTTCAGCATATATGTGATCAATTTCACGATTTCAACAAAGTTTGGGATAAATCTCCTCAAAAAATTTATTTTTCCTAAGAATGACTGAATCTCTTTTACATTCCTAGGGATATTTATTGTGTCTATACCTTCAACTCTTTTAGGATTAATTTTAATTCTATCTCGAGACACAATATGGCCCAAGAGTTTACCTTCTCGCATAGCAAAGTGAGACTTTTTGGGGTTTAAGGACAAACCAAACCTACAACATTTCTCAAACGTCTGCTTGAGATGTATCAGATGATCTTCATTGGATTTAGAAAAAATGGTTAGATCATCAAAATAGATAGCCACAAATTTGTCCCTTTCGCCAATGAAAGCGATATCCATAGCACATTGGAAAGTAGCACCTGCATTCATTAAACCAAAAGGCATTTTGTCATACATAAATGTACCCCAAGGGGTGGTGAAGGTTGTTTTTTCTTTATCATGCTCATTGACAGCAATTTGATTGTACCTAGAAAACCGATCGATCATCAACATCCTATTTGCCCCAACTGCTTTTTCTAAAATGTGATCCATTTTGGGTAGAGGGTAATTGTCTTTGAGGGAGGACTTATTTAGATTTCTAAAATCAACACACAGTCTGATCTCCCCACTTTTCTTTCTAACTGGGACCAGGTTTGCTACCCAGTCGGAGTACCTCAGCGGCACGATTATTTTTGCGTCCAGGAGTTTTTTCACTTCCCTTTTAACCACGAGCAATAAAATAGGATTGATTTGTATGAGTTTTTGTTTGAAAGGTTTGACACTAGGCTTTAGGGGTATCTTGTGTTCAATCAAAGTGGTATCATAGGTTCTCATCTTATCGTATGACCAAGCGAAAATGTCTTTATACTGCCCGAGTAAGTCTTTATACTTGCTTTTTACCTTGGGAGGAAGGTACTTTGATATTTTTACTATCCTAGGCTCCTCTTTGGTCCCTATGTCACAATTTTCAACCTCTTCAGGTTGAGGTTGCAAAGCCAATTTTAAGGGCATATCATTTTGGTTGAACAATCTCTCCAGATGGATTAGTCCCTTTGGAATCTAATTGTTCTTTAAAACTAACATGCGATGATTAGCGATATTTTCCTGGAACCCCTGAGGATCCTCTCCCTCTTGCATGATCCATGTGTGGTCGTTTTGGTTTTCTTGTTCAATATGGGTTTCAGAGAAGTCATCCACCATTTCAAGGAACTTCCCGATTTGTTCGTCATCCTCAAACACTTGCCAGTGTTGGATGTTGTTTGGTATGGAAGGTCTGTTCCTCACCTCTATATTGTACCTTAGTTTGAAATTCATTGGGGGGGGGGGAAACGTTGAGGCTTCTTTTCCTAATGAATCGACTTGCAGGTTTTCAGCGCGTGAGATGAAATGAACATTTACCGATGAGAAGAAATTTTCTATTAAATCCCAGGTGCAATTCCTGTAAGATCTCAATCTTGGGTGTTTGGCCTTGTACTGTCGATTTATTTGTTTTACTATCAACTCTATGTCTCCGTATACTTCCAATTTTTTTATGTTCATCTTCCTGGCAGCTTCCATCCCTAAGAATAGGGCCTCATACTCACATACGTTTTTGGTGTAGTCTATATCCCACTGAAGCCTATAAGAAAAAGGAATCACAAATTCATTTTCAGGTGCTACAAACAATACTCCTGCACCTGCTCCTTCATATGATAAGGAGCTGTCAAAAAACATTTTCCAAATTCCAGTGCTATACATATTTTCATCTATCTTTCCTGATTCATTTTCATTTATGTAATTGTCTTCTGTACAACTATTTACACCATCATCAAAAGACAAAATACAATTTCCTAGATCTTGATCGGCAACATAAACAAGATAATTGTTAGGATTATGTGGGTCGCTCATTGTGTATGCTAGCCTCGTTTCTCTGTATAGCCAAGTAAATTGCCCACCAAACACAAGAATTGTGGCATAGGTCATGTCTAGCTGAAGAGACCCCCAAGTTTGGCTCCCCACAACCTAGATAGTAGCAAGCCATACTTCAGAGGTATATCAACGATAACTACATCCATCAGGATGCTTTTCACTGGAACCTGTGCAAGAGTGAGTACTAAATATTTTATCATACCCATGTACTTAACTCTCCTTCAATCAAAAGAGTAGAGGTATTCATAAGGCCTAGTGATCTCAAGGCCTAGTATGTCCATAGTAGACTTGGGTATTACATTATGTGAGGCTCCAGAATCTAGCATGCAGTTATGCAGCAGTCGATCATGCACATTTAGGGTAATATAGAAGGGAGCGACGGTGTCTCTAGCACCCTCGAAATGTGGACCAAAAGTGATATTAGGCTTATCATATTCCAAGTTTATCACATCAGAGTGACTTTTTGGATCCGAAAAACCTATCATTTTGGTTATCTGCTTTCGATATACAGGATTATTTGCTAATTCAACCAGAGGGATTAGTATTTTGATCTTATTTATCTCATTTTCAGGGCTGAAACCTCCCCCACTTTTGTTCGTTTCTTTGTTTGAAACCTCAGACTCCTTATTTTCTAACTTATTTGTTTGTGCTGATTGATTTTTCGTGAGTTTATTTATCAGTATACGTGTTTCAGTGGTCTTAGTTTTCTTTGTTTGGGTCTCGGCCTCCTTTACTTTGGGATTCTACGAATCTACCTCTTTTATTTTTCTATTAGGTATCTTGGTCTCCTTTGGGGCAGGATCGTAAATTTCTCCTCTAGGAAGAATTTTCTTGGGTTGAGGAGTCGACACAGGTTTGTTTTTAGTCCTCAGGTTGTACTTATGTTGGACCTCAGCCATTATTCAATCGGTCATTTCTTGATAGACAGAAACATCAGTGTTGTTTATGTTGTCATCTTTATTTGATAGTTGTTGAGTGTCCAAGGACTTCTCGTAATCTTATTTAGTTAAATAAGGTTGTGTGCAGTCGTCACCCAAATTTGTCACGTCTTCTTCCAGATCCTCAGAATCTTGCAGTTCGTTTCCTCTTATAAAATTTTCATTTTTTAAAGGAGTTTGAATTTTTTGGTCTTCTTTTTTAATCTGTCTTTGTTGATTCTGAGGGTTGGGGTTTCTTATGAATTCCCTCTTAACGAAAGGATCTTCCTTGGATTGATCTATCTCCATTCTGGAAATCTTGTTTGATAACTATTTGATTATCCTAGCCATGTCATCCATTTTATCATCTGGTGATCTACTAGGCCCTAAGGGTCCCACTTGTTCCCTAAAACGTTTGATTTATTGGTTTCCCATTTCTACTTTTGTTTTTAATTTGCCAGAAGCCATCATGTTAGATTCAATCTCTATGACGTCGTCTTGCATTCGGGTCAGGGTATCCCCTCTCCTTTCTCTCAACAGAAGTGCGAAATTGGTTTCAAAGGCTCCCACAAAGGTTACCTTGGCTACAGGTTGGGATGGTTTAACTTCAACTGGGATCTTATTGTATAACTTGTTAAACCTTTGAATGAATTCCATAACAGTTTCCAAATTTTTTTTCTTCAAAGACCCAAACTCGGTCAAATAGTACAAATGGTCTTTTCTTTTGCCCCATTGTCTAAGAAAAGCATCTTCTAGGGCATCATAGGATAATATCGAACTTACGGGTAGAATTCGAAACCAGGCTCATACCTGTCCTTCGAAAGTATGAAATAGTAACCTCGAATATACATCTTCATGTTCGAGACCTAGAATATTTGCGAACTGATCGAAGAAATGTATATGTTATGCCATGGTTAGGTCCCCTTCCCCTGTAAATCTAGGTAATTTTTTCATGTAGTTTTTAGGAAGGTCATGAAGAGGGATAGGTAGGACCAGAGGTGGATATCTGGTAGCTACTTTAGTGAAAACTCTAGGAGGCAGAGGTGGCCCTTGGCCCCCCCCTCCTCCTCTTGGAGCTCCTCCACCTCCTAAGACCCCTCATGTGACCACCATCAATACTATTGGATAGGAAAATGGTGCATTATACAGAGGGTTCTAGAACACTAAAAGCGAATCTTTAGCTTTTTTGAGAGATGAGAAAACTGAAGAAAGGGGAAAAGGGATGCGAGGGCTTGCTTCCTCAAATTTGCATGAGATGTAATCAGGGGAACCCGTGGGCATGGAATCTGAATGTATGGTATACTCTTAGAGACTCTGCGAGATCGAGAAATCTAACTGAAGAGTCGGCGGGATATCACTCACTGTTAAAATTACTGAGGGGTTTTCACCTTTGTGTACGCCAGAAGTGGTCGGATGAATTTCATTTTTGACTTCAGGGAAAGCTAAAGATGGGTTAATGGTTTAAGGGGGGGTTCGTGCGAAGTTAGGGGTTCAAAAGAAATCTTATATTTGGGTTGTGTGTGACTAAGTTGGTAGACCGCAGTGGTTGGCTTAAGGGAACCTCTTGTTTTCAGTATTTTTTCAGGATCGAAAATGGGCGTGGTCTGTTTACCATTCACGTTTTGTTTGGTGTTCCTTAGACCGCATGCCAAATTACTTAAACGTGGAGTCGCCAAGTGAATGATAAAAGAAAATCCTTTAAAATGTGTTCACCCTTTGTTCACCATCAAAGGGTAGAAACTTGCAAAAATGTTGTTCTCCCAGGGAAAAGGTTTTGTAACTTCGATCCCCGACAATGATTCCAGAAAGATGTTGTTCCAGAGTCTATACTTAAGGCTAAAAATTATAGGGTCTAGGCATCTAAAAGTGAGTAGAAGATAAAAAGGGAAAAAAATCAACCCTCAAGAAAAGGGAAGCCAAGGCTGATTTCTAAGTTGTCTCTATCTCGCTTCCAATCGTCCCTAGATGTTGATATCCCATTCAATTGCGGCCCATGAACGTTTGAGTTTGACCCGGGTGATGGCAATTTTAAGTATGGTGTCAAATAGGTTCAAAGCAATGTTGGTTTGATCCGATAGGCCAGGTTCAATGTTGGGCTATCTTGCAATGGGCATAGTCATGGAGGAAGAGAAAATGAAAAGAAAGTTCGAGGTTTAAAATGCCAATTCAATTTTTTTTATTTAACCGTATAAAAGAGAAATTTTGAAATATGGTGTTAAAGATAGAGCACAAACCAAAGGCCTTCTCCCATAATTGATTTATCTTTTTAAAGAATCATGTATGAAATGTGAGAAAACATTAAGCAGTTGACAATGCGAGGCTCCTATCAAGGGAGAATCTTGCCCTGTAGATAGAAGAAGAAAAAGGCAAGAAGTAATCTGACGAAGCATAAAATATAGAGATCTAAAAAGTTCACAGGCCTTGTACTTGTTGATAGCCGATACAGAGGAAAAACTACAAGAAAGTATATGACTAAAGGTTGATCACCACAGAAGAAGTTGCACGAAATTTTAGCTAAGAATTCATTAGAAATATATATGTGAAATGAAACTTAATATAAGATAACAGAGAAAACAAAACTCATAACTCAGTCTTCATGGAATCAGGAATCTTCGGATTGCTTTGTATTAATTTCCAAAAGGGATAAAGTCTCTATTACAATTGTCCAAGAAAGGTCCAACCCTGGTTCTCACTTCAAAATGCATATTTAAACAAACTTCTGAACGCTAGAATATCAATCGTTCCAGAAGTTTTCGGTTACAAAATGGGAAATTTATGTGTTTCACTTCTTTGTCTTTGTCCTCCTTCCTGCGGGAAGAGAACCTTCCTTTCTTTACTCTTTGGGTTCTAAAAATAGAACAGATAGACATCTATCATTATTTGACACCAGAAGCCTGCCCTTTTGCCTACTCGGTGCAAGTGATGCACCTCTCCACCAACTGGGCTATCAACCTGGAAGGTTCTTCTTGGTTGCTCTCTTCAAGAGTGTAACAATTCTTCGCCAGCTATGGTAAACTCTTTCCCACTTTTTGGTCCTTTGCGATGATGGAGCATAACTGTAAATTTGGATATACTAGCCACTTGTCCATTTGGGTCATATCAACCTGGATGATCTGGGATATGTCCACTTGCTGCTTCTCCATGTTTTCTTTGATATCCAGCAAATGTTTAGCTATATTTATTTTTCCCAATGTCCCAGTACTTCTCTCCTTATCAAGGTCTAGAAAACCTTTATGTATTAAAGAGAACGTTTCCTCACAGAAATTCTTTACTTTGTTAGCTCTCCCCCTGCTTTCCCATATGTTCTGCTCCTAGACCTTCAGCAAGATATTACCTCTGGTTTGTTCTGCGATGGATAATTTTGAGGTGATGACTGTCTCTATCCTCACTGTAGCTATAAGAACATCTTGGAAAGAAACCCGTGTTGCCCCAACTTCTCTCTCTCTCTAAGAAATGTTCTCTAACATCTAATCTATCATCAGGAAATGGTTTTGAATGGTTCTCACCTTTGCCAACAAGTTTTGTTGAGTCGTAAGTACCTTATGTTAGATTTTGGCAGCCTGCGATCTAAACATTTCTATGTCTACAACCTGTTTCTCGGCCACCTCCAATTTCGATTGCAACTCTATAATTTGCTGCCCCTGCTGGCTTACCTGTGTTTGCCTAGTTTGCGCCGAATGGTGCACCTGCTCAAGGTCAGACCTGAGCTTCTCAATTTCACGCAGGTTGGTTGTTCGGGCTTCCTCAAGGCTCTTGCTCACCTCTTTCCTTACATTCTCTTTAGCAGTAGCTACCTTAGCTTCCAATTTACTGATCAGGAGGTTCTTTCATTTCAACTGGGCCGCCAATGTCCCAATTGAGTACTGATTGGCTGTAGCATAAGCCCTTAGCGTCTCCGCTATCTCCTCTGCAATTTTTTCCTCTTTTATGGCCTTCCCATCTGTCATGATTTTAAATTTTTTAGCTACTGCGCCCTCTTTTTGACAAAATATTTGCCTTACCACATCCTTTCTTTTCTTGTCAAAGAAAAATTCATTGGGAGGCAGCTCCTCTAAAGAAACATGCTTCAGTTCTTCATTGAAAATCCATCCCTCGTCAGGATTCCCCTTTGTGAATTGCAAGGGTGTGACAATAGAAATTGGACTGTCGATTTGCTTGGATGTTTGTTTCAGGGTGACTTCTGTAGCTAGCTCGTTTGGTGTGCCCTTTTCAGGGTTTCCTTCCTGCTTCTGGGGGAATTCGGCTCCTAGCCCTGAGGTTCCATCCTCCTTGATTTTCCCTTGGTTCTTCTCCCTACTTGGACTTGAGTACCTTGCACTTTTGGCTCATGTCTGCCTTGTAACTAGAATCTTTGGGGCTTCACCCTGTAAAATATGGGGGAGGCAACTATGTCAGTGTTCCCGAAATTTCAAAAATTCGGCTATGTCTCCAGGTGGCAAGGCTTGAATTCGAATTAGGAATTTCGTGAAGGACCTCGCACCCCAGAATATTTCATCATGCGAGGAATCCTCATGTTCATACCTCTTCAGGCCTCAACTTGCTAGGTTATTGCTCACAATCCTACTAGGTTCATGCTTCTTAAACTCAATGTCTACCAGATTCATTTCTTTTAGGGTCGTAGCCTCAACTTTGGCATAGCCAAAATCTAACAAGGAATATGCACCGATACAAATAGGGAAGGGCGGCCATACCTTTTTTTATATTCCTTTGAGCTCCTTGCTTATTCTGTCGAGCACAGACTGTCAGGTGATCTCACGGCACAATAACTTATCTGGCAGGAATAGCAGGAGGGCACATGGAGGGATAGAGGTACCGAAAATCCTGATATACGAAAATTCCACCTCTAGATACCAATCTACCACGCTGCTTAGGCTGATCGCGACACTTTCTAATATCCTAGCAGGTGGCTGGCCAAAAATGGAGACATGCAGTGGCACCATTACCTAGTTGAAGATCTCATAGATAAATTCTTTGGCCTTGTCCTCCCAAAGTTTCAAGTGGTAGACATGGATAGGCAATGTACTAGATGGATTCCAGCTCTATCTCATTAGAGGGAAAGGCATCATGAAACAAATGGTGTCCATGATGTAGGTGGACATAAAAAACAAAGTTGCTTTCCCACTCGCCTTCTGCGCTCGATATTCGGTAATTTGATTGGTTAAACTGTCCGACAATAGTTTGGCCCAGTCGAAATAAATCCCTTCAATGACTGTATGAATTAGAGGCACCCATGGGAGGAAAAAGTGTGTAGTTTCCTCCCTCCCATACAACCTACAGGCCATCATTGCTATGTACCTGAATGGTGGCTTTAAGGAAGAGACTGAATAAATTCCATTAGAATCCACCCTGAATTTTGCGGGGTGCGAAACCCAATCCCTAATCAGGTCAGACAAGTTTCTACCATATTGCTCACATTCCTTCTCTTTGAAACCTTCCAAAAATTCAGCATTGTGGGCGAAGTTTGGTGTGGGTGACAGTTGATACATTGCCTACAGATGTTCCGGTCTAAAAGTCCCAACCGTCACATTATGTTCACTGATAATAGTCCTAGTCGGTATATCCACATGATCTAGCACCCATCTAATCATATCATAATAGGGAAGGATCCATGCCCTTGCTGCTATTTTGTGCATTTCTTCCTGCATGATGATTTTGTATTTGGTGGCGAAATCATCCTTCTCATTATCGCTGGAATCATCAGAACAATTCACTGATTCAGAATGAAGGATGTCAGAGATGTATGTCCAGGTTTTGGCAGTATTAATACTTCGGGGTGAAGTATCGAAAACAACATTGGAGCCCTGACTTGAAATTTCAGTAGTTGCCTTGAATGCCTTTCGTGGAGCCATGAAAGAAAATTTTGTACACAGATCACCTGTAGTAAGAATTTTAAATATAGACAGAAGTTATCCTGATGAAAAAATCTCTACACGCAAAATAGAAATGAAATTGAAATAATGAAACAAACCCCTTATATTAGTCATTTAAAACCCTGGTGTCCTTGCGAACTAAACGGTAAAATCGCTTAAAGAAAGATTTAGCAGTAAAAGCGAGATCCTACTATCTGTCACCTTGTCATAGTCTAAATAAATGCCATAATTTTTTAACGATTCAAAGCACGAATCAGCGTAAAAAACATTTAAAATTACTCCACAGATAGTGCGTATTAATGTTTTCATTGATGCATCGATTAATCCTCCTTAGTTCCTTTAATTAAGCCTATTTTAGTCTTTAATCCCCCTTTTTCGACGTTCGCCGTATCGGGAGAATTCACTCCTACCCTTTGAGCCCTCAAAACCCAAAATCGCGATGATGTGATTTAGTTTAAAAAACGTGATCTGACTTAAGCTCTTAATTAACCCATGCTTAATTAATAAAAATTGCGACTTCGCGACTCGAGGCTACGAAGGTATAGTTTTTTGGGAGAGCGATCGTCGAGTTGTGAAACCCCAACAATACTTAACTAGGGTTTAAAGTGACTTACCCCACTGACCTGGGTAAAATTTTAAAACTATTTCACGACTTTGCATATCGGAGTTTGGAAACCTTGCAACTTGTAACTCCCGAGGCATGATAGTGCAAGGTAATAAAAGTGATAGACTCGTGGTCACTTAGGACAATAGCGGCTATCACCACTTCGCATGTTGGGGTAAACTTTTGATTTCAAGAATCACATTTCAACAGCTTATAAAAGGCAGCTCCAACACTCACCTTGACACAAATGTTGAAGATAAGGCCAAACACAAACTTGTTGACCTTTAGGTTCTCTGTGTTCAGATGTGGAGCATACCGAAGTAGCTCCATAAATCTCGCCTCATACTATGGCACCGTATGACCACCCTATTGTAAGGCATTGAACTCATTGAGTTGATTCTCGATCAATTCCTCTAAAAAATACCTCTCTCGTAACTTCTCTTCAAACAGTTCTCATGACACGTCTTCAACAACCATGTTTAGTTGAGGCAATAGAATCTTCCACCATAAAAGAGCACTCCAGTTCAGTTGAAATACCACCATGCAGACCCTCATTTTGGAGGTGTAGTCACGAAGTGTAAAGCACATTGCCATGTTATCCAACCATGCCTCGGTGGCTGAGTCATCCATGTCACCCATGAACTCAGGAAACTTCAACTTCTTGAGTTCTCTATGAATCCTACCACTACCAATTGGGGCACGTTGTGAACCCTCATGGGGTATAGATTCTCTGGCCTCATTTGTATCTAGTCAGTTAATCAAGGCCTCTGACATCCTCTGAAAGGACCTCATCAAACCAACCACATATCCCACCGTAACCTGCTCCTACCCAATGACTTGTTCTTCTCCCTGGGGGTTAGACCCCTCTGGTGTGGATGCTACTGGAGGCATCACACCTCTCCCTCTAGCACCACGTCATCTATCTCCATGACGTCCTCTAACCATGATTACCTACATGGACAAATTTCAATTTTAATTAGCGATAAGTTATTAATCAAGTGTTTAATACAATGGAAGGCGTAATGATCCCAAGTCACAGGGTTGAACCTGCTCTGATACCATATATAGCCTCCCCTCCATTACGACAACTAGTAGGGATCTATAATAGGTAAATATTTTGTTTTCTTGCATTAGGAAATTAAACATCACCACATAATGAATAACAACACCATCGACACATCATCCTAATTAATAAAGAAACATAATTAATGCATTGTCATAATTAATAACGACACATATTCAACACATCATTGTAATAATTAACTACACATAATCAACACCTCATCACAACAAATAATGACATGTATATCAATGCGTCGCCATAACTAACAACGATGCAAATCAACACCTCACGATCAACTAAAGAAAGATAATAATAATAGATTAACCATGTCACTAAATATTAAAGGAAAATACCTGCCCATCCTATCCTACATGGTTATAACCTCCAAGGCACATAAGCAACGCTCAAGTCCAAGATTCATCCGATTGATTTTGACCACTTAAGGTCTTAGGAATGGTGTTTGTTCTAAGGAACAAGGAGATATCTAATCCTATAACCAACTTCTATCCTAAACATTGTGACTAGATTCTAATAATAAGGCATGGAATCACACGTAATAAATCTTGTCAATAATAACATGTACACAAATAACACTGCATCTTATGCTAAGAATAACAAGGACAATAGGTCAATAACTGCATCATTCCTATGTTATTTTAGAACCTTTAACTAGTATCACAACACAATAAACATCTATCATAAGTATCTATCATTTTCATGGACGTGAAAGGCAAATCTACTTTACTTAATCAAACTTCAAGCAATAATTAAGTGCATGGTTAAGTAAGGTAATGATACATGGAAATAGTAAAACCACAAAAGCATAAGAATAGCCTTCGTAACATATAGAGATCTATTCTAATCATCATTAGTAAATTTTCCAAGGTCAAATTCGTTAAGGTCAAGCATCATTATCAAGTGCTACAAATTTTGTAGAAACAACCCCCAAGTAGCAAAACCATGTATCTTACTAACCCATATATATAATTAGACAACGACTAAGGAATTTAATACTAATTTACGTCCCCATTTAAAATCCCATAAGAAGATTACAATCTTCCTTAGCCACATTCAAATTCAAAACCAATTTGTGTATGTATATCCTCTTATAGGAAACCATAAGGGAGTCAAATATTCTCCAAGCAATGCTTTAGGATTCCACTAGTACTTGAGTATCTTTTAACTATAATAAGGCTATTCATAATAGGCGAATTAAGTATTCAAGGCACTTGCAATCAATATAAGAGAATTAAAGGAGGCCAATGCCTTAAAGATGTAAAAAGGTTTCTAAACCAACCTTCATGTCAATATAAAGGTTGTAGGAGATCACATCAAACAAGTAATGTGTAAAGGTTCAACTACTTTACATACCCACTGAAAAGGGATACTAAGCGATCAACCATACCATACTCTAATAATAAGTTACACAATATCTAAATTGTTCCCTCGTCTTCTACAAACCACAGATTAAATTCAAAATAACTGCATATGGTCGAGATCAAGCACTTGACAGTTTTCATCAAGAGATTTTAAGATTCCAGAAATAACACCAACCCCAAAACAAGGCCCAATTTCTCGGCTACTAAATTCTTTTCTCTACTGAAATTCCAATTTTGTAACTTCCCAAAAGGAGAGTCGAGGGTCAAGAATCATCATTGGAACTTAACCATATCGGAAACAACATCCAACATTAATATATGTATTTAATTAGATGGGGAGAACCATGATTACACAATGAATACTATGACAGGAACAAGCCAGTCGATTCACTGTGCAGTCAAAAGTGGCGTGAATAAATTATGAGGAATTTCATCCAGCTTGATTCAAGGCTTAGACTACAGAGGTTTGAATCATCATTTAAAGTCATTCATTATCATGTCAATGAAATCTTACATACATTCAGAGGCAACAGTCAACACAACCAATTTATACGTAATTTTATGCAGAGTTGTACATCGATACTATTGGAAATTAGAAATCTGCTCACATCTATAACAATATATATAATTCACAATAACAATCAGATAGGAAGGCCACAACTAAGATTGTTCCATATACATACTGGGTTTATAAAATTCTAATATACTATCCATTACATAACCATACACTTAATTATTGTGACCAATATTGATGAAGGTGACTTTCACTTGAATAAGTACTTGATGCAGGTCTTCAGTCGCATTGCAAAATTCCCCTTTATTTTGCTTTGCTTGCTAATCATCGAGATTTTACTGGTACCTCCCAGCGAACGCTAGGGGTACTCTTCTTCCCCCTTATCCCCCCAAGCTAAAAAGGAAGGTAGAGCCACCACTCTCTCTCAAGCTGGGTATCCCAACTATTACAAGTAAAACCAGACAAAATGGTTTTGGCAGCATAACTTTACTCATAACCAAGGTGTTTTTGTTTTTTCATCTTGACCATTTTCTTTATAGGAATTTCCTCACTGACACATCCCCACTTGCATAATTAATTTTATTTTTAATTAATTAAATTAGAATTATTCCTCCTCACACTTGTCACCCTCTCCCCATGTTGCACAAGTAATTACATATTTTAATTTAATTAAAATTCAATTTCCCTCACCTTTACTAAATGTGCTCCTAAAATTGCTCCTAGTTGTTTAAAATATGAGTCTTCTCCTAGTTATACTAGTGGTAGCTAAACTCTATATTCCTTTCTATGCATACCCTATTCTCTCATCTTTATTTCTTTCTTATTTTAAAACTCTCTTTTAATATTTTCTTGCATACATGTGACTTATCAAATATTTAGATATATTTCACCTTTTCTTAAATCTTAACATGATTTTCTTCATTCCTTTTTAATTTAATTTATAATTTAGTTTTAGTCTTCTTACAAAACTTAGACTTAGGCTTTGTTATCACCATTAAAATGTCTGTGTGAAATCTAGTTTTCAAGACTTAGCGAAGTGCTAAACTGATGTGGATGCATGACAAACTAGAGGACAGGGCCAAGTCTAGCAGGAGGAGACTAAATCTGGCAGTAGCATGGAGTTGATGAGACTCGATAGGTCGCATATTGCAAGCGCTCAAGATCAACAGTCAGGGATCCTTTTGGGGGCAGAAGTTGCGCGGAGGATAATTCCCGAAGATGGGCCGAAGAATAAACCACGTTTTTTAGTCAGGAACACGTGGCGCCACTGGGTTCATTTCGAGGTGAGAAGCGGGTTGCCCCAAACCACTCCCTCGTGCCCCCGAAATCGGAAAAGTATATAAAGGGGGCACTTGTGGTTTATTTTATTATTTTTCAAAAACACTGGAACATTTGAAAGTTGGAGCGACCACTCCATTCAACTGAAGCTCAATAGTGTGCCAAGCTCACACCTTTTCCGCTCATTTCCAGGTATTTTTTCATTGCCACCATGGACCCTATCATAATGCCAATGATAGACCAAGACCCCGCCTCGAACGAAGAAGCCCTAATTGACTGAGATTCATATGTGTTTGACACTGAAATCACCATTTCGCCCATCTCCGTGTCTAGAGCTAATATGTTTGATAATGAAAGCAAGCAAATACCCTTCCTTGTAGCAATCCACGCCAGTATAGTCCCTTACGTTGTTTAGGTTGCATTCCCTTTTCCTGAGTTCATAGGTTGGTGCACAAAGAAGTATTCACAGGAAGAGAAATTTGTCGTCAATAAATAAGGTTATGAGGTCCTGTGTAGGGTAAGAGTCTATCAATTCGAGGTGCCCTTGGAATACCATAGTCTTTTTCCGCAGCGTATGAACCATTCGAGGAATAAAATCTAATTAGGGTTTACAGGGAGTGTCCATCAGAAGTCAAAGATCAATTTTTACAGACAATTTTCAAACCAGATCATTTTTTATAAACTTTTTCTTTGCCAATGAGTGTGAGTGTCATGGTTATTGAGGTCCAATGGGTTTGTTCTCTGTTGAGTCAAATTTTAGGTCTAGATAATGACAATCATGTGGTTGAGGTCATGTTTGGTTTCCTGTTGGAATTCTTTCAGTCAGAGTCCAGTCTGTCAATCCGTCAATCCATGTCAGTTTTGATACATTCATAGCTGATAATATCCACAAACAGTTAGTGAATTTTCAATCACTAAGACATTTTAGGTATTACACATACTTGTTGAAGATTTTCTTGTAAACAAATAAGAGAAAATTTCTTGGAGCAACATTCATATCAACTGAATGTAATAGGATCATGCTTCTTATCTTCATCAACAAAGTCATGTCCAAGGTTTACTGTTTGATTTTCAACACTAGCCTACCCAGAGTCCTGTATGACACGAGGAGCTATTTACATCCAAATCCATAAAATCAAGTGGGGGACTGGGTATTTTTCATGCATTCAACAGTTGTATGGGTTTATGGTTGTCATGAATCCCCCTATCTTCTGCCTATTTTTCTGACACCCAGAGTCTTTTCCCTTGAATTCATCAAGAAAATATTCATATCAGTGACAAAGCATTTCTTAAAATTGCACAAAGCCTCCAAACTCAAATTCCCTTTCATCATTGGACCTTTCATTGTCAAGACTAGATCATTCTTATCTCAGATATAGGCAAAGCTCAAAGATTTTGGATTTGCACAACTACAGGGAAGAAGATATGATCCACATAAGATCATATCCAAGAGAAGACTCACTACTACATTGGGAGAAAATTACGACGAAATATTACGACGGTTTGAAACTTCGTCATATTTTTTTTGCTTTTTTTGGACTAAATATACCTTTTTTTTCCGAGGTCCAAATGTTGGTCACTCTAGTGACCAACCTTCCAAGTTGGTCGTTAGAGTGACCAACCCCCAGTTAGTCGCTATAGCGACCAACAATGGCATGTGTGAGAATCAAACGGTCATTTACAGCAAATCAATCCTATATATATCTCAGTTATGACAAATTTGCTATAGTTGCAACAATCATTTTCTACAGTTGCGAAAATCATTCGGGTGTTCTGGTTTTTTATGAAATCTTGATTTCAATTCTCTTTCAAGAAGAGAAACATTGAATTGATCAGACTCTACATAGCTGAGATTTTGAAGGTTAGTACTTAAAAATTTTCTGTGTGATTTAGTAATTTGGTGCTATTGAACTATTTTATGGTTTATTTTCACTCCTTAAATCAGATTTTATGACAAATCAAAGAATCAAACGATCATTTACGAAAAATCAATCCTATATATATATCTCAGTTACGACAAATTTGCTATAGTTGCGACAATCATTTTCTATAGTTGTGAAAATCATTCGGGTGTTCTGGTTTTTTATGAAATATTGATTTCAATTCTCTTTCAAGAAGAGAAACATTGAATTGATCAGACTCTACATAGCTAAGATTTTGAAGGTCAGTACTTAAAAAAAATTATGTGTGATTTAGTAATTTGGTGCTATTGAACTATTTTATGGTTTATTTTCACTCAAATCAGATTTTATGGTTTATTTTAACTCCTTAGAAAGATTTATGGTTTATCCACTTTTGATAGAGTAAAAAGATTATTGATTCATCTACAATCACTCTAATTAGATTCAATCACTCTAATTTTGTTCTTATATTTCATGGAAATTCTTGAATATCTAAGTATCC
>SNQJ01S0058222.1:87413-107719 GCA_010110895.2 Picea sitchensis
CCCCTAACTAAAGTTAGTTGAGTCTTTTAATTAACTTAACTAATGAGTTGGTTTAACTACTTCAACCAATTTAGTCTTGTTAAAAGAAAAAGGAAAGGGAGGAACAAGGAGGATGGAGGAAGAAGTATGCTAAGGTTTGATCTTTGAGTTTATGTTGAGATAGTTCAGTTTTCATTCATTCATATATTCATCATAGCCTAATTCTCTTTTGTGATAGAAGGGTCTTATTATAGACAACAATATTCAGGGTTGAATCAAATCATTCAGACACTTTTTTTTCAGAGGTGTTGATCTATCTTTGATAGTCTGTGTAGACTTGTCTCTTTATGAATTAGTTTTCATGACTGATAAATTCTATTGTACAGAGTCGAGTGGGAAACAATATGTGGCAAGCTAATCCAAATTTTAGAGTTTAGTTTTGGTTTTATGTCAGAGGTCCTTTGTATGTTCCATCGAGGATGTCTAATTTTGACTTTGGTCTAAGATTTATGTATGAGATTTTGTAAAGAAAATGACTCTTTGGTGAATTGGGATGAAATAAAGGATTGATTTATGTCTCAACTGTCTTGATTATCATCTTAGTGTCTTTACTTATGTTCTTACATTTATTTCAGCAACTGTTATATTCAGAAAATTACATAAAAAATAAATTTCCAGCAAGCTTTTTGTTGATAAACGAGTAGCCTAAGCACTCGTAATTAATACTTGTGAGTTAGGATGTTATTTTTGTTGGCTATAAAAATAGGGCAATATTCCCGTCTATTTTATTTAGCCAAGTAAAGTATGAAAATGCTTGAGTAAGATCATTTCATATCTTTTCCTCAACAACGGGGTCTTTCTCTGTCACTGAAATTATGATAGGGTCCATGGAGGTGATGAAAAAATACCTTGAAATGAGCGAAAGAGGCGTGAGCTTGGTGCACGGTTGAGCTTCAGTTCAATGGAGTGGTTGCGCCAACTTTCAAACATTCCAGTGTTTTTGAAAAATAATAAAATAAACGACAAGTGTCCCCTTTATATACTTTTCCGATTTTGGGGGTGTGAGGGAGTGGTTTGGGGAAACCTGCTTCTCGCTCTGAAGTGCACCCAATGGCGCCACATGCTCCCGACTAAAAACCATGGTTTATTTTTTGGCCCACCTTCGAAAATTATCCTCCATGCAACTTCTCCCTCGAAAAATATCCCTGACCATTGATCTGGAGTGCTTGCGATATGCAACCTATCAGGTCCCATCAACTTCGTGCTACTGCCAGATTTAGCCTCCTCCTGCTAGAATTGGCCCTGTCCTCTAGTTTGTCACACATCCAAATCAATTTATCACCTCACTAAGTCTTGAAAACTAGATTTCACACAGACATTTTTATGGTGATAACATGGGCTCCAAATGGGGATGTTATCCTCCCTGCGAGGTAACAAAGAATGGAAGACTAAGTGCCTACCCATTGGGATGTAATTTACTCCTGCAACAAAATTTGCCAACATCTTATTTAAAAAAAACTCAAAATTTACTCAGCATAACTTAGGGCCTTCGCTTTGGGCCTCAATTTCTATTGATTTAGTTCCAACTGCTTCAACTAAAAAACAAAATGGTTATATACAATGAATGGAAAGGGTGATAGTTCCTTTAAACAATATAACGTTTGAGAAACCTGCCATTCACAGGTCCTCCTCCAACAATATCTCCATTACTTTCTTGTATCAGATAGGCATTATTTCCATGGTATACTACAATTATGAAAGGTCCTAGCTATAGATGATCGAATTTCCCATTCTTTCCTCTGTCTTCATTTCTGGCATCCAATCTCAATACCAAGTCTCCCACTTTGAAATTATCTTCCTTGGTATGCCTGTCAAAATCCTTTTTAATCCTATCTTGGTGCAGCTGAGTATTGCTGAAGGCCTTTTCTTTTGTTTGTTGGACATTGATTAGTTCATCTGTTCTCCTTCGAGTGACATCTATTTCATCATCTTGCTCCTGTAACAACCTCATCACTGGAAATCCTAATGCAGTAGGAAAAATTTCCTCTGTGCCATAAACAATATGGAAGTGTGAAGTGGAAATAGATATTTTTGTAGTGATCCTGTCAGCCCATATTGCATGGATGAGATTTTTGTGCCAATCTTTTTTGTTATCTTGCAACAACTTTTTGATAATTCTGGTTAATCTCTTATTGGATGACTCAACCAACCTATTACCTTGAGGGTAATAAGATGTGAAGTGGCCAAGAGGTATATTGTAGTCACTGCAAAATTTCTCCATCTTCTTGGACTTAAATGCTTCTGCATTGTCTGTAATGATTTTGATTGGACACCCAAACCTGGACAAAATATTGTTCTCCAAAACTTGAATGATAATAGCATATGTGGCCTACCTGGTGGGAACTGCCTCAATCCACTTGGTGAAGTAATATGTGGCTATCAATATCCACTTGTGCTGAGCTGAGGAATGTGGATGAATTTTTCCTATGAAATCAAGGCCCCATTGTCTAAAAGGTGCTTCAACAGAGATGGGATTCAAGGGAAAAGGCTGCAATTTTCTCTTGCCATAAAAACTTTGGCATTCATGACAGCTCGAAACCTCTTTGTATACATCCAAAAAAATTCTATGCCAATAGAACCCAACCCTCAATATCTTGTGCACAATAGTTTTCCAATAATGGTGTCCTCCATAGTCTCCTTTATGGAATTCTCTGATGGTCTTCTCTACTTCTTCCTCTAGCAAACAACTCAACAAGATTCCTCCTGGATCCTTCCAATACATGGATTGATTTACAATACAAACTTTGCTTCTTTTAGCTTTAATAACATGGCCTTGATTTTACTCAATTCAGGAGGAGCCAGCACATTTTTCAACACATAAATGTTATCTGCATACCATGGGGAGTCAGGGAATTTTTGGGATACCCGAGGGGCCCTTTCTTCCTCTGAATCTGCTGACAAGTCAACAATGAAATTTATTCCCAAGAGCTCACAATTTGTCTGTGCCATCATCTTTGCAAGTCCCTTCCCCTTGATCAAATTTGTAGGTTTGATCTCAAGGTCATATTCCAACAACACAACTATCCACTTGCTCATTTTCCCATCAGGATCAGGCGTATGACATATCCATCTGGCATATGACATATCCATCTGTAGACAGGGATAGTGGCATATGACATATCCATCTGTAGAGTTCCTTTCAACTTTGCATCCCATGACCTAGATAACAACACGCCAAACATGGGAAGAATATCATCAATCACTACATCCATGACCATATTCTTTGGTGGAATTTGAGACAAAGATACTACCAGATCTTTGATTAGGCATAGACACTTCACCTTCCTTTAATCAAAAGAGAAAAGATCTTTGTAAGGCCTTGTGATGTCCACACCCAATTGGTCCATGACCACCTTGGGCACCAGGTTATGGGATGCTCCTGAATCCAACATGGCATTGTGCAGAGTCATATCATGGATTTTTAGGCTGACATAGAAAGGGGGGACCTCCTCAGCATCACTACTTTCCTCTACACGTGGGCCAAATAAGATGGCAGGATGATCATCTTGTATGTTCAAAGTGTCATAAGCTTGTTCCATCTTGAGCATTTTTATGATTTGATTTCTATATTCACTATTCGTTATCAACTTGTTGAATGGTACATAGATTTTAATCTTGGCCATATCACTCTCAAAATTAAAGGAGGATAAGGTTTTCTCTACCTCTTTGATGTCTGTCTCCTTTCTTGTTTCATGTACTTTCTTCTAGGGTTCTTCCTTCTGCTTTCCTTTGTCCATAACATCTTTTGCATCAGATTCCTTTTTAGGATGACTTGCGGAAGGTATGTTATTCTGAGCTTCTTTGGTAAGATTTCCCTTTGGAGGATTTGCAAGCAACTTTTTGTTTTGAAGATTGTATTGTTTCTGGAATTGCATGATGGCATTTTGCAACCCTGTTTGGTAATCTTCTCCTTCTAATGACAACCTCTCATCATTTTCCTACATGAATATTTCATTAGCATCCATGAACTAGTCATGTTCGTCTTTATTCAAAAATACCTCTGTTTCATTACCATCACAACAATGCATATTGTCTTCAAAATTTTCATCATAATCCTCATTTACATAATTATTTTGCAAATGAGGTCTTATTTTGTCATCTCCCTGGTTCCTCTGATCTCTTTGCTTGATTTTTGGGATTGCTAGTCTTCTCTAATTCCTAGGTGGAACATTAGCCTGTTCTCTGGTGTTAGGATTATTATCTAAATCCAGTCTCTCCATCAGTTTCTCCATAGTCTTCATCATCGTTTAAAACCTTTCTTCTGATGTTTGTGAGGTTGAAGGTTATGCCTTATATTGAACCTTGTTCATGTCCGCGTCAGAGTTAGATTTGATCTTTCCTGAAGCCATCAAATTTACTTCAACTTCTATTGCATCATTCATCATATCATCTAATGAAGTAGATATTCTTTCCCTAAACAACAAAGAAAAATTACTTTCAAAGGAATCAACATATCTAAGTTGAGTAGCTACAGGAGGGGGTTTTAATTCAGTAGGAATTAAATTATATACCTTTATAAATATGGATGAAAACTCCTACACTGTTTCATTAGGTGACCTTCTCATGTTGTTATACTGAGTTAACAACTGAAGGGGGTTTTTCTTGTTACCCTAGTTTGCAAGAAAATTTGTTTCAAAGGCTTCAAAATTTATGATACTGGTTGTTGGGAGGGATCTGAACCACTTTCCGACTTCTCCTGCAAGACTTTGTGCAAACAACCTCATTTTTGCATCCTCAAAGTCTATTTCTTATAAGTTTATAAAATCATTGAACTAGTCTAGATGATTTTTTGCTGACACATTTCCTTCAACATCATATAAATTAATCCTTAGATTATACTCCCGGGGCAGATCATGTAACTGAGCAGGTAGAAAAAGAGGGGAAAACCTAACTGCCATGGTTGTTGTAAGGAATTGAAGTGGCTTTTGGTTCTGAGTATGAATCACAATGGGTTTGGTAGAGGCAACTAAAATTAAATCCTGGAACCTTTTCTTATCAAAGATAATATAGTTCAAACAATACTCAAATTTAGTTCTGAATAGAGTTTTCTCAAATTTCACATCAAAATCAAGGTCTTCAATGCTCGTTACTCCATCTTTGGGCAAGGATAGATATCCATCTAAACAAAAAACTGGGCTTTTTCTCTTTTTTTTTTTTTGTATACAATCTTCTCAGGATCATACACAAGGATCATTGCTTCTGGGTCTGGGTTTCCCCTGGTGTGAATTCTCTTGGGAGCCAGTACTTCTAGCTCAAACTACTTTGTGCTACTGGTCTATTTGTAATGGAGTCGACATGGTAACTTTAGTCTCAACCAATAAGGTGTTTGATTCCCTGCCACCCTCAGGAATCAAATATAAAGCTTTAAGTCATTCTTTTCCCAGGGAATATTTCACTTTCGATCCTCGACAACGACGCCACAATGTTAGCACTCTGTAAATTTGTTCAGATGGTAAAAAAATGACAGAGGTAACCTACACACCAACTTTAGAGATAGGTACTAGCCTACTCAGCTCAAAGAGGACTCTCTCATCTCACTTGGTTTTTCTTTGTCAATCAATGGCTAGGTTTGTTGCTTTGGGTGGTTTTTATAAATTTTCTGGCAAGGAAGGGTAGGGACACTTAGGGCTATGGAGTCAAAATTCTGAAAATGAATGAAAAAATAGACTGGACAGTAGGAATTTCCAGAGAATAAAGGCTAAGTGAGGCGATATATCTGAGTTATAAATTGTAGTTTTCAGAGTGTAAGAAGGAGAAGAAAACAAGTAACTGCATCAAAGCATTAATGAAATGGATTCTGAATTAATTAGGAATAAATTAACACAATTATGGGCATCACAAGACAAATTATGGGCCTTTAAACTATCCAATTTAAACAAAAGACAATTTGAATGAAATTAGAAACACAGGAAATACATACAATGAGAGAAGACAAAACTCATATCACTACCATTAGAATCTTTTCGTAGAGACTTCAAAAGATTCTACATATGTATTCAATTCAGCTCCAGAAAATTGCAATTGAGTTCTGAACAACTAAAAAGGTGCCCTTGCACTTCTGCCAACATTAATACATTTGGAACTTCTAATATTTATACAATTTGAGTTCCTTCAGTTATAAATTGATTACAATAGTTGAACTGAAACATTTCAACTTCTAAAACTGATTACGATAATTACAACTGTCAGTTTCAGTATGGGAACCGATTACAATGATTAATAGAAAACCATTTTATGATCCAACTATCCATTCCATTGATGCTTCAACTTCTTCTTTTTCCACTTGTTCTGTTTTGGTCTTCTGTCTGATCTTCCAAATTTGGTGACACCTGGATATCATCTGTTGGATTCTGGAAAACCGCACTTTGTTTTACCCAGCCGCACTATCTCCTTCCATTTCAAGTTAGAAGGGATATCATAGTCCATCATTTATTTGATTAGGATCTCCAGGTCAATGCAAGAGGCATATGTCATGATTGGTAGTCCAATATTCACTGTTTTGAACTAATTCAAAATGTCAAAATCTATAATCAACTGTTCAACCAGGGTTGCTCCTTTCAAGTTTTCCTCCAGGTTTTCAAACTTGGAGTGATCCATTATACATTGATTAAGGTGAGAGTTGTATTCCTCCTGATCATAAAATTTTCCTTTTCCATCCCAAAATGGTGGGAGTCCTTTAATGAACAATTCTTCAAACAAATCCTTGAATTCTTGTACACTTTGCTCCAATTGTATGGCCTTAGTTTGGACTGATTTTAGCAGGTTATGTTTGGCAATGACATTCCTGGCCTAGATGGTCAGTGTAGTTCTATCTTTGACCCAAATAGTATTGTAACATCCCGGTTCTAACCCTTCTAAACTATAATGTATTATATAAATATGACTTAGGCTGGTGAGACGGTAAAGTTGAAAATGGGCCAGAGTGCCTAGGAAATGTAACACTTCCTAAACATTAATAAAATACACCGTTGGCTGCAAGACTGACAAGGACAAAAGAGATAGGGGGCTATGATTTCACAAGAGAGGGGGCTTGAGAGGCTAAGTCTTGTTATTATTATTTTATTTACCCATAATTGATTTTATGGAGAAGAGGGGGTTACATGAGCTTTTTGGGAGGGAGGCCATGTGGCTCTTGTCTTCATGTAATTATTTAAACATCCCTTGGGGGCTGTTTTAGGGTCGTTCTTCCCTTGGTTCGTCGTCTTCTCACTGGTTCACTCATTCTTCTTCCTATTCACTCACTACTACTAGTTCGTGTTCTCTTGGGCTGAGCATGGAAACAAATGGAAGGAAGAGGAGAGCCATTGTTGAATGGCTGTAATGATTTACTAATCATTCCTGGAGGGAATGGATGTCTATGTGCATGAACTTGATGGCAGTTCGGATGGAACAATCCACATATGAGAGTCCTTGGAATTTCCAGTAGGGATATTTCCTGACCAGTGGCACTGGAGACCTGGAGAGAAATGGAACAACCTTAGGGACTACATGGTAGAGAAAGGTGTTCATTTCTTGGGGTTGTGCAGGATGAGTGGGAAAGAGAGCTAGAAATTAGGATTGTTGTGAGGTTGAGAAACTTGAGAGCTACTTAGCCAACTACTATGTATTTAGACTTGGCCTGGGACCCATCCTTGTGGATTCATAGCCATGGCTCAGGGGTGACCTATTGTTGAGAGTAAATGAACAAAAATGTCTATGGTTGGGAGGACCATATTTGGTCTATAGCCAGTTGGTGAACGTTTGCCTGAAAATATAAGTGCTCTCTGTGTTTTCTGTTTAATGTATTCCACTGTGTATTTAATTATCTCTGAGATATGTATTCTAATGTGCCTGTCTGTTGGTTATTTGTTGTGCATGGCACGTTGTTTATCTCTTTTATGCTGTGACATGGATCTTGTCTTATGCATGTGGTGTGCATGCTTCTAACATTGTTGAGAAGTCCTTTGTTTTCGAATTAGAGATCAGAGAACTGAGTCTTGGGATTGCAACATGCCTAGCATGTGGGTGGTTGGGTGTGTTGCAGCTTGTTTAAGTGGTGTAGCCTAGCCTCTGGGTGGTCGGGTATGTTATAGGTCCAAAGTTCTACAGTAGGGATGGAGTTTAGCAGGTCTATGGAATTTTGGGCCCACTCTGATGGTTTCTTTGCTAGGGCCTCATTTACAACAGTGCATCTGCTTCTTGTTGTGATGGCCATGCTGTATTTATCATTGATGAAGTTTAAATACACTCTGAACTTGGCAGCCTCAACAACTATAGAATACCAGATAATTTGTTTGGCTCCTTTCAACAGTCCTTTGCCCCTCAATCTTATTTTTAGCTTGTCTATCTTCTCCTGCAAAACTTGATTCTCCTTTTGAAATTGAGTCATCCTTTCATCCTTTGCTTTCATTTCATGTTTCAATTTTTCTATGTCTCCCTTTAACCCCTTGATTTCTCCCACCTTCAGGCTAACTTGTGACATAGCCTTAACAGGTACTTCAGTGCTTGGCCCAACTTCTGCACATGGATGATTTTAGGGGCTAAATTTCACTCGTGGGGTAATTTTCCATGGTTTTTCCAAAAATGAGATTCACTATTTTAAAAATGATTCGCCCAAATTCTATAGGATAAAATTATTTTACCTTAAAAATCACCAAAATTTTATAAAAACTATATAAAATCCTTAGAAATTTGAATATTTTTACAAAAATATCACCAAACATTTATAATTGGCATATGAAGGATTAGTAAGATTCGCCAAGGTTTCTACATTTTAAAATAAATTTCCATCCTTAAAATCATCCCTGCTTCTGCAGTAGGAGGTACAACTACAACCATGTTCAATAATTTTGTCTGTCCTTGTGTCCAATTCACCTTTTCTTGTTCTAGTTGTAATACCCTAGCCTAGTAGTTCAATGCCTATTGTAGAAATGATTATTTTTCTTGCTCTAGAGAAACCAGTTCTGCTGCTTGTGGATGCTCTGTGGCAGAAATTTTCATTTTTTTCTTTAAGCTTTGAATAAGTTTGTCCTTTTCATCTAATGAGGATTTCACCCCTTGAAGGACTTCATATTCCAGCCTCTTGACCTGAGTTTGCCAATCTCTGTTGGATTCCTTTTCTTGCGTCAACTGCCCTTCCAACTTTATTGCATAAGATGACAACTTTGAATTCTTCAAGCTTAGACCCAAGTAATTTGAATACAACATATCATTGGTATTTCTATGGAATTTTACTTTGTCTGGAGCACTAATTTTGTCATACTTTATCCTTATCTCAGATACCTTGTCTTTGTATGCAACTTCTATATTAAAGGTTCTCTTCTCTATATCTTTTACTGTGAACATAGAAGATTTGTGCTAAGAAATATTTTCCACTTCAAGGACTAAATCCCTCATTTCACCCATATCCAAGTTTCCTTTCTCAGCATATTGTTTTGCAAGATCATAAGCTGCTACAGATGTCTTATCAAAGATGTACCTTTTGCTGCTGAAAGTTCTTGAGATTCCTTCACTTTGGAGCTTGCTTCCTTTCTCAACCTCTACAGTGTTGGTGCCACTCTCCACCATATCCATATTCACTTGTTCTTTAGGCTCTTCCTCCTCTAGATCCACTATTTGTGGGGATTGTGTGATCTTGATCTTATTAGGGGCATTAAGTTGATCACTGGAGCCCTCTAAACTACTTCTCTTGTTGTAAACACTTGCTTTGGGGACTTTAACTATGAGCTTCTGAGGAGTTTGTTGTGCTTGTGCTTGTTGTAGGGTTGCCTCCACTTGCTCTGTTTGAGCTGGTTGCAAAATTTCTTCCATATTAGCACAAACTTCCAGATTTTCCAATTTGTCAAAACCCTCAACATGTTCATGCTCATAAGGGGCATGTTTGATCATCAGTCACTATTAAATTTGAACATTTTTGCAACGAGGTAGAGACGAATTTCCGTCGGCATAGAGTCGGTTTTGCAACCAAGATGGTTTTTTTTTTCGTCGGAATTCATTCGTTGGTCTAGCGGCCACACATGGATCTTCGTCGGTCTAGTGACCGGGAAAATTCATCAGTTTAGCAACCAAACCATCAGTTAGAAAGGCCAAACGAAGGAGGATCATTTAGTCGCTAGAACGACCAAGTGACCTAGTTTGCGACCAAATGGAAATACAAGCGACTAACACATTGGTCGCCCTAGTGACTAACACGTTGGTCACCCTAGAGACTAACATGTTGGTGTTTGTGACCAATTGGAAATACTAGCGATGAACATGTTAGTCGCTAGAGTGACCAATGTTGGGGTTTTAAAAAAAAAAAATTATGCCATTCACACAGGAATGTAGTGAATCAAACAAACTTGGGATTATGGTTATGGTGCAGAATGCAGTGTATCAAACAGTAGCAACTCGGGGTATCTTGCTCAACAACACACAAAATATCCCACGAATTGCTCAGTTATGCACAAAATTTCTTGGCTCTCGCAAACAAATTCCAATCGGAAGTTCAATCATATTCAGAAACTCCAGTTGTATGTGGTCTCTTCGAATGGCATTGGTTTCTTTCACTTCGGTTTTGGCAGAAAGAAGTTAAAAACATCAAAGAAGATTTCAAATTGTTGTTGTCATTTCGGACGGTGTATTTTGCAGCCTTTAAGATCTTGAATTTTGAACAGTACCATCAAATTTAGTACCTGGGTGTTGTATCATCGTGTTAAAATATGAAGAAAATGTGGACAGTTGTTGTACATTAAAAGTTTTTTCCAGTAAGAAAATTGTTGTTGTAATAGGACGCTGGAAGGGAATGACAAATTTTTATGGTTTCACAAATATTATGTCACACACTCAAATCCAATTTGTCGAGAGGCATGGTTGGTTCATTACAGGGCGTCATTGAGGAGAAACATCATGCAAGAGTCCCAAATCATAGTTGAACAACAAGTATCAGAATGTCAAACAATGCCCAAGTGCTAGTCTAAAGGAGTGAAACCAATAATGCCAAGGGAGTTAGCTCATACAATTTCAATTTTAAAACCAGTAAAATTAGCAACCCACCGAGGGAATTCATGAATTCTCAGGCAATTGAAATTTTAAATCAATTAAAGGATCGTGATTAAATTGAGAACACCAAATTTGTTCTTGAAGTCATTTTCAAGCTTAGATGTTGATGAGATTACCAATTTTGTTTTGGGAGACGACATTGACTGAAAAGGTAGATTGTATCGAAGGGCCTTCTATTAAGGAAACCCCTATTGTGACAGGGATTTAATGTTTTATAAATATGGCTATGGAGTGACTGATACTGATGGTATGAACCCTCTATCAGTTCATCAGCTAACAGGCCGATCTGTGCCACCAATTTTGAAGGAAACAACTACAATTAGAAATGAAGACAGTTACTTTTGGGTGAAAAACATCATTAATGGCTTTAATTCCTTCATCAATCTGATAAATGCTTAATCATATGTATTGATGCTTTATTACTTGAATTAATTGTTGATCACTCAATAAATAATGTGTGAATAATGGTAACTATTAATGATCACTTATGGATGCAAAAGATTCACCAACCCTCCACCATAGTAACAAATCTAAAACATATTTTCCATGAATGAGAAACGAGTGTGAATCATCAACCTATAATATCACTATGGATATCGACAATGTTGGCCAAATGCAGTAGCAAGGAAATTGTTAAGAAATAAGCAATAGATTTCACAAAGTGTGGGTTATTGTAGAAGTGAAAAGCAACTGTGGAGTTCACAAAAAATCACGGGAGGAACATTGAACATATGAGAGCCTATAGATATGGACTTAATACAAAGTAATCCTAATGTGTAGCATATATTCCAACAAACAATATGGATGGCATTATTTGACATACTCATTAGATACATTAATGCAATTACTATAGAGTATTCTCAATAGTTGCACAAAATGCCATCGTAATTGTTGAGTCTCCATTTTGACACTTCTAATGCCCTATATTACCCCCTATCTAAGCCTATTTTACCTATGATATGTGTATCTAATTGACTGTTTCCTCCATAATACACTCGATGACCTTGTTCACGTGCATAAGAGGTAACTTATGATTAAAGCATGATTTGTTTTGTTTTATTGAGTTAATTTGATTAAATGCTTGATTATATATGATACTAATCACTTTGACTCTTAATAAGCATGATCCGGTACTCAGTCTATTCCGGTACCAGCCTGTGCTAATCCGGTACTAGAAATAATTCAAAATTTTGGAAAGCTTCTAGAAGAAAATCGGGCACATGGGTTTTGTCCAGAATGATGTTTTCATGAGGACACGTGTGTCAGAATTCACCCAAACCACACGTGTGGACTTCCATCTCAGTGAGAAGGATTCTACCAAAATTATAAAAAAACTCAAACTGCCAACTTGCACCTCGATTTTCGTGCATATGGTATCCGATCTAGAAATTCTAAAACATGGGTTTTGTCTAGAATATGATAAGTTAAGTATACTATTATCATTTTTTCAAAATTATAATTGGTTTGAGAGATATGGGTGGGGGAATAACTCGAATCTGCCCAAATTGTTAAAAAACAGATTTTTGGGATTTATCCTAAAATTGTAAACATTGTTTTCTTAGTTTGGGGATTCAGTTTCATCCATTCCTCCATGGATTGTATGTATAAATAAGACCTCATAGGTCTGAGTAGAGGAGAATTATCATGATGTAAGAATGGTTCTTAAAGGAGAATTGTTATGATGTAGAATGGATTCATGAAAAGACTCTTTTTGTAAACCTACTTGGTGGAGATTAATGCAATTTTGGTAAACCTACTTGTTGGAGATTAATGCAAGCTTGAATTCAATGATATTGTGTCTCTTAGAAGTTAACATCTCAGGATCTAAAAGCTTCCCATGTTGGATCGGTAAGGGCCACCGATCCATCTTGGTAAGCTTGTTGTAAATTGTTAGTGTAGATTTTCATTTCATGTATTTGTTATTTTGATTTCATGTTATTTTGTTTGATTTCACTATTCGGTCTATTATTCGAATTTGTTGCAAAGTGTGGTAATGCAGGAACAATTGGATCTCCATATTTCACCATACATGAGCTTTAATGGAGCATCCCACTTGTTATTTTAATTGCTACAAGGAACAAGATCTGAGTTCATCTCTTCATTTCATGAGCCTTTAATGAACATACTTATTATCTAAGGAAGAACCTTTCAATTCACTGTTTGCTTGAGAAGTTTTGTTATTATTTCTCTCTTCTAAGTTTGGAGTTGTATTGTTGAAGTGTGCCTAGATTTGATTGCTAGTTGTTGTTAAGAGTAGAAGCTACAGATAACTAATTCAAAGTCCATCTTTCCATTTCATGAGCTTGTAAATGGGCAAGGCATTATCTGTGCAAAATCTTTTGAGTGCATGATTGCAAGTTTTGCTTTCTAATTTCTGAATTGTGTGAAGATTGTTATCTTTGAAGTGTGAAAACAGAGTATTGGTTTTTATATGGTTTTCTTGATTGAACTATACTCATCAGACATAGGAACCTATCTATTATCGGCACATATGGTGCATCAACTCTTTTGATTACGAATCCCGATTGATAATTTATGTTTGGTAATATATTATGCAAATAATTGCACCAACATTTTGGTGTCATTGTCGAGGAGTTGTAAACGGTAATAGGTAGTATTAGAATCAGATTTCTTTAATGGTTTTGGATTGGTTTTATGGATGACCTATCAAGTTTGGTGTGTTTTTCTTTTGCAAATAGTTTTAAAATTTAGATCTTTAATGATAAATCATGTTTGGGGTGCTGTAAGAACCCCCCGAGTACTAATCTGTGTTGCAAAATAGGGATCATCAACCATCTAGAGTAATTCAAGGATGATCAAGAGCTTGAAGAATGTTCCTCCAAGAAATTTCTCACATTCTGGCAGCAACTGGGATATCCGCCTCTCAGGAAGAGCATATCTTCACAACAATCAAGAATCTAGTTGTCTCTCCACATGAAGAGTTAGAAGTCTTGTCAGATTCCTCTTGTCAATTTGTTAAGGAGAATAAAGAATCATGGATAGAATTCAATGGAGAGAAACTAGTGGAACCTGAGATTGAGGAGTCCTTATCATGCCTCTCAACAGATCTTGTATGTACTCCAAAGACCAATCATCTTGAAGAGGATAATCTGCATATCATAGTAGAGGAGGACATTCAATGTGACCTAAACAAAGAAGAGAAACAAGAATATAGTGATCCGATTGAAATATTGTTTCAATTAGTTATTAGGTCACACCACTCTTTTATTTATTGTTTGATCTCATCATCAAAGCAGTTGGTCCTTCATACTCCGGTATGCATTGAAATTTATNCATCATCAAAGCAGCTGGTCCTTCATACTCCGGTATGCATTAAAATTTATCTTTTAAGCCTGAGTATGGATATATTTCTAACCCTGTTACACACATGGCTTCACTGGAAGTATTCCTATACTTGAAGGACATTTTATTTTGTTCAATTAGAATAGGATAGGTAAATAAATAAATAAGTGTTGCACATAAGTACAATGCAACCTATCTTTCATACTTTTCATAAAGGGAATGTCAAAAGATAATAAAACAATCAGTTTAAGATCTTTTGTTCCTATGGTAGATTTCTTTTTAAAAGTTATGATGATTTTGTTTGAAATCTTATGAGAAGGGAATCTCTTCATCCTCCGAATGCACACATGATACTGGAAGGGTTTCAAAAGTGGAGAAGTCATCCTTGTTAATGAAATATAACACTTAAGGGAGTTCTTCATGACCTATTTCTTGAAAATTCTTCTTTTTCCTTAAAGTTGTTAAAAATGATGCATTCATGCTTTATATTTACCTATCTATTTTAAAACCTCTATTTCACAAGGATGATCAATCCAGTGATATTTTTAATAAAAGTTGAAACTAAATGCTAATTCCAAACCATTTTATTCATAGCTAATAATTCAACATTTGGCATTTTCCCTAAATTTTCTGTTTTTAAGCATGAATAAAAATCCAGTTTTAATTAGTTATATTGGTTTGTTTTTAGCAGGTGTTCACAATTCTCTGAGCAACCCTTTTTAGCATCTCGCATTGTTTGCATGAGGCCATGAAGAACCCTAGGCATGGGGGAGTGGTTGTCGAAACCTTCATATTCTTTTGCAACTTCCGTCGGCGAGGCCAAATCAACATTTTCAGTGCTGGGATTTGATAGTCATTTCCAGAATTTCGGTACCATTCTATTCTAGTAATGCAGAATTGCGTTCATCCGATACTACAAACAATGTTTGCCTCTATGCAATTTCGGTACTGAAGCACAACCCTGTGTCCATCTGGTACTCAGGCGATCCGGTACTGGTAATAAGGTGTTGGTAGCTCTAATCATATATTTAAGCTTTGTTGCTCAATTTAAGTACTAGGACATAGAAATTCAACATTTTTCATTTTACTAAAGGAATTAGACTAATTATGCAGTAAACATATGGTTACTCTCAATTATTGCACGCTCCCTAACATAAAAATTTTCAATCCCTCGGATATTATCACTGAATTCCTTTGTGAAGTGGTTGTCGCCATGAATGAGCAAAAATCATCCATCATGTCACTTTGTTCCAATACTATCTGTTCCAGTACTGCAGAAAACTACTCCATTACTTATCTGGTACTAATGCCAAAGTGATATGATCTTTGTCATGTGCTTAACATTGTTTTCACTTTAGGTAATTGGAGGTATGGACTAATCTCTTTCTATCAAGGATCATTTAAGTCTTGTGTTGAATTATTTTTACTCTCATGTACATCTTCCTCCTACATTTCTACACTCAACCCTAAATGAATCATCCTTGCTATCCTTTAAGAAGATATTTTCACATTTAGCTCTATATGATAATGGGTGCACTTGTCTTATTACCTCATCATTTTGAAGAAGTGATTGTTCATTGAAATATCCATTGAAAAGTGGTGACACCATTATGTATAATACCAACCTAGTTGATTCAACAAGTTCTTATCCAAGTTTATCTTTACAAGTTTCTCTTGAGAAGTATTGATGAAAACCTCATGTGGTGGACCGCCCTTGCAAAACCACAATGAACTTTCATGAGAACCCTAATAGGATTAACTATAGGGACCTCTTAGTCATTATCCGAGACGTTCCATTATACATTGAATAGATGAGATTTAAGTTGAATGTGGATGATGTCACCCTTGGGATAATTGCAAACAATTAATTATGTGCCTAATAAATCTAAAACACTCTTGTACCACCTGCCTTCCTTATATTCTAAAAACTGTCAATGAACAGTATAGATTATTCTAAATCTTTTGAGTAATATAATAAAAAGGAAATATCAGGAAGTACAAGTAAACCCGCTAGGGTACTGAATAGGCCTGCTAGCAACGGAGCCATGCTTGTATGGTACTAAGGTAAACCCATCGGGGTACTGAACAGGCCTGTTGGCAACGGGGCTATGCCGGGTAAAGAGAGTTGAAAAACATAAACTGAGCATAAACCCTTGGGTATCATTCTGAAGTAATCATTATCAAATCAAGGCTAGGAGATGACCTTTATATCTCTCGGATGATGTTCTTTAGAACCTTCAAGTATCCACTTTAGAGCTCTATCTTTAAAAAAATAGGTTTGCACGAGAAGTGGGACCCTTAGTATGTGTAATTCACCTTACCTAAACAAGAAGAGCTTCATCTCTAAAAAATTGGATCTGAAACGAGTTAATCATCTTGGGATGTATTCCTTTATGTGTTCCTCTCTTCAAATGATATCTAAACTATGCTTATATCACTTTTGTTTTAAAGGTAATCTAGCCAGGGGGGCCTATTAGTCAAAGTCATTATGAAAACTCTTGGCCACTATCCTATAATCGTATTAGAGTCACATCCATCCATTTCTCCTAACTTTGATTGAAAACAGATTGGATAAGACTTAACTTTAGGGAATGCTTGATCGAGTGAGGAGTAACATCAATTGTGAAATTTTGAAGATCATTGTTGCATGAGGACATGTAATGACTTAAGCATGGGGGAATGTTGGGTCTCCATTTTGAAACTTCTAATTCCCTATATTACCCCCTTATCTAAGCCTATTTTACCTATGATATATGTATCTAATTGACTGTTTCCTCCATAATACACTCGATGACCTTGTTCACATGCATAAGAGGTAACTTATGATTAAAGCATGATTTGTTTAGTTTTATTGAGTTAATTCAATTAAATGATTTATTATGTATGATACTAATCACTTTGACTCTTAAGAAGCATGATCCAGTACCTAGTCTATTCTGGTACCAAGGCTCCACCTATTCCGGTACCAGCCTGTGCTAATTCGGTATTAGAAATAATTCAAAATTTTGGAAAGCTTCTAGAGGAAAATCGGGCACATGAGTTTTGTCCATAATGATGTTTTCATGAGGACACATGGGTCATAATTCACCCATATCACACATGTGGACCTCCATCTCAAGGGGAATGATTCTGCCAAAATTATCAAAAAAGCTCAAACTGCCAACTTGAACCTCGATTTTCGGGCATATGGTATCCGATCTAAAAATTATAAAACATGGGTTTTGTCTAGAATATGATAAATTGAGTAAATGGAAGGCCATTTTTCAAAAGTGGAATTGGTTTGGGAGATATGGGTGGGGGAATAACTCGATTCTACCCAAATTGTTAAAAAATACAGATATTTGGGATTTATCCTAAAATTGTAAAAATTGTTTTCTTAGTTTGGGGATTCAATTTCATCCATTCCTCCATGGATTTAATGTATAAATAAGACCTCATAGGTCTTAGTAGAGGAGAATTATTATTATGTAAGAATGGTTCTTAAAGGAAAATTGTTATGATGTAGAATGGATTCATGAAAAGACTCTTTTTGTAAACCTACTTGTTGGAGATTAATGGAAGATTGAATTCAGTGATTTTGTCTCTCTTAGAAGTTAACATCTGGTGATCTAAAAGCTTCCATGTTGACATCAACAATGACCACCAATCCAGCTTGGCAAGCTTATTATAAATTGTTAGTGTAGATTTTCATTTCATGTATTTGTTATTTTGATTTCATGTTATTTTGTTTGATTTCACTATTCGAATTTGTTGCAAAGTGTGGTAATGCAGGAACAGTTAGATCTCCATATTTCACCATACATGAGCTTTAATGGAGCATCCCACTTGTTAGTTTAATTGCTACAAGGAACAATATCTGAGTTCATCTCTTCATTTCATGAGCCTCTAATGAACACACTTGTTATCTAAGCAAGAACCTTTTGATTCACTATTTGCTTGAGAAGTTTTGTTATCATTTCTCTCTTCTAAGTTTGGAGTTGTATTGTTGAAGTGTGCCTAGATTTGATTTCTATTTGTTGTTAAGAGTAGAAGCTACAGATAACTAATTCAAAGTCCATCTTTCCACTTCATGAGCTTGTGAATGGGCAAGGCATTATCTGTGCAAAATATTTTGAGTTCATGATTGCAAGTTTTGCTTTCTAATTTCTGAATTGTGTGAAGAGTGTTATCTTTGAAGTGTGAAAACAAAGTATTGGTTTTTATATGGTTTTCTTGATTGAACTATACTCATCAGACATAGAAACCTATCTGTTAATGGCACATATAGTGCATCAACTCTTTTGATTACGAATCCCGGTTAATAATTTATGTTTGCTAATATATTATGCAAATAATTGTACCAACAATAATTCGAGGTTTTTAGGTTGGCACAACATTTTAAGATCTTGGAACATTAGAAACATTAGAGGATCATTGGAATTCCATATTACTTAATGAAGTTGGTCCAAAGGATGGATATAGAAGTCCAATCGAAAGAATAAGTAGTTGTAGCACACCATGGGTTGATTAAGCTATTTGTTTTCGATGAATTATGAAGAATACAACCATATGTCACATGGGACATGTTCATTATCCATCCTGAAGAAAATGTAGCATCAAAGCCATGTATTGAAGACTCATCACATGATTTAGAACATGTGCCAACACTAGTAGGTGAAGAATCCATGGATGCTACAGAGCCTATGTCAACTATTGCATAAGAAGTAATAGAGTGTGAATAAGGAGTAGGAGGATATCTCCTCAATAGATTAGGAACTAGAATCAAATATTTCTAGGGCTGCAAAGGAAAATACCTTATCCTAAGCCAAGGAGCCATTTGATATTCTAGATACCCCATAGCAAGAAGATCCTGCCACCCTATTAGGGGTTCCAATTGTTAAAGGAAAAGAAGAAATCAACAACCTTGTTGATCAAAAGACACTTGTGATACATGAAGAGAGTAGCTATGTTATTGATCATATTCCGAAGAGGATAAGGAGATATGGTTTGAATAGTCTGCAAAAGAGGATTCTAACACACATTGTGGCCACAAATTCATTTAACGTTTTGATGAGACAGTTGTTGATTTCTCAAGGGGAAGTAGCAATGGAAGAAATAAGAAGAATAAAAAGGTGAGAACTTTTTTTTTGTCGTTGAGCATAACCAAGTAATCACTTTGCTGGAAGAGAAATTTTCTTTAACCTCAATAGATTTTAATGAAAATTTAGAAGTCCTCGGTAATAAAAATACCAAGATAAAAATTGAACTGGTAAAACAAATGAAAGAAACTACAAAAAATGATTAGGAAATTGCAAGATTAACATATGTATGTGAGGAGATTGTTGAACAAGCTTACAAAATGTTGGCACATAGACCACTTGCTAGGGTCTATGTTTTATACTTAAAAGATCAATGGTACAAATTTAACATTGAATGATACATATCTGTTATACAGACGGATTTCCAAAACACTTGGAAATTTTGTGAATTGTATTTTGATATGACCCCTAAAAGGAGAAATATCCTTTGCAAACCTTACCTACACAACTGGGCATTGCATCAAATATTGAGGTCATTAAACCCCTATGTCAGGGGTGTGTAAATATGAGCATTTAAGTATGAGTTCCAGAATGAAACTATGAGGTTCACAACTACAAAATAACATGAGCCTAAAAAGATTATAGTAGAATTGAAGATAAGAGTAGAAGGGACCAGACCAAGTAAGGTATGGAAAAATCATATTCACCTAACAATAGATCCATATGCCTACCCAATTCTGGAGAGAATACACATGGAGGTTGCAAAAAACTCATCAAAACCCTTCATAAATGAGGTACTGAGGAATATAGATTCGAGGTGACAAACACTAACATAGAAGCTATGGTAAAGAGAGACACACTCACTACTAGGACACAAGACAATTCTCCATAGAGTTGATTCATATATTGAAGGTCTCAGGGTGAACA
>SNQJ01S0058222.1:111487-131921 GCA_010110895.2 Picea sitchensis
TAATAAAGCATCAATACAAATGATTAAGCATTTATCAGATTGATGAAGGCATTAAAGCCATTATTTATGTTTTTCACCCAAAAGTAATTGTCTTCATTTCTAATTGTAGTTGTTTCCTTCAAAATTGGTGGCACGGATCAGCTTGTTAGCTGATGAACTGATAGAGGGTTCATACCATCAGTATCAGTCACTCCATAGCCATATTTATAAAACATTAAATTCCTGTCACAATAGGGGTTTCCTTAATAGAAGTCCCTTCCATACAATCTACCTTTTCACTCAATGTCGGCTCCCAAAACAAAATTGGTAATCTCATCAACATCTAAGCTTGAAAATGACTTCAAGAACAAATTTGGTGTTCTCAATTTAATCACGATCCTTTAATTGATTTAAAATTTCAATTGCTCCAAGAATTCATGAATTCCCTCGGTGGGTTGCTAATATTACTGGTTTTAAAATTGAAATTGTATGAGCTGACTCCCTTGGCATTATTTGTTTCACTCCTTTAGACTAGCACTTGGGCGTTGTTTGACATTCTAATAATTGTTGTTCAACTATGATTTGGCACTCTTGGATGACGTTTCTCCTCAATGACGCCCTGTAATGAACCAACCATGCCTCTTGACAAATTGGATTTGAGTGTGTGACATAATATTTGTGAAACCATAAAAATTTGTCCTTCCCTTCCAGCGTCCTATTACAACAACAAGTTTCTTATTGGAAAAAACTTTTAATGTACAACAATTGTCCACATTTTCTTCATCTTTTAACACGATGATACAACACCCAGGTACTAAATTTGATGGTACTGTTCAAAATTCAAGATCTTAAAGGCTACAAAATACACTGTCCGAAATGACAACAACAATTTGAAATCTTCTTTGATGTTTTTAACTTCTTTCTTTCAAAACCGAAGTGAAAGAAACTAATGCCATTCGAGGAGACCACATACAACTAGAGTTTTTGAATATGATTGAACTTTCGATTGGAATTTGTGTGTGAGAGCCAAGCAATTTTGTGCATAACTGAGCAATCCGTGGGATATTTTGTGTGTTTTTGAGCAACATACCCCGAGTTGCTACTGTTTGATACACTGCATTCCGCACCATAGCCATAATCCCAAGTCTGTTTGATTCACTGCATTTCTGTGTGAATGGCATAATTTTTTTTTTTTAAAACCCCAACATTGGTTGCTCTAGCAACTAACATGTTCATCGCTAATATTTCCAATTGGTCACAAACACCAACGTGTTAGTCGCTAGGGTGACCAGCGTGTTAGTTGCTAGGGCGACCAACGTGTTAGTCGCTTGTATTTCCATTTGGTCGCAAACTAGGTCACTTGGTCATTCTAGTGACTAAATGATCATCCTTTGTTTGACCTTTCTAACTGATGGTTTGGTTGCTAGACCGGTGAATTTTCCTGGTCACTAGACCGACGAAGATCCATGTGTGGCCGCTAGACCAACGAATGAATTCCAATGAAAAAAAAAATCATCTTGGTCGCAAAACCAACTCTATGCCGACGGAAATTCGTCTTTACTTCATCACAAAAATGTTCAAATTTAATAGTGACTGATGAACAAACATGCCCCTTATGAGCATGAACATGTTGAGGGTTTTGACAAATTGGAAAATCTAAAAGTCCATGCTAATATGGAAGAAATTTTGCAACCAGCTCAAACACAGCAAGTGGAGGCAACCCTACAACAAGCACAAGCACAACAAACTCCTCAGAAGCTCATAGTTAAAGTCCCCAAAGTAAGTGTTTACAGCAAGAGAAGTAGTTTAGAGTCCCTGGGCACCAGTGATCAACATAATGCCCCTAATAAGATGAAGATCACACAATCCCCACAAATAGTGGATCTAGAGGAGGAAGAGCCTAAAGAACAAGTGAATATGGATATGGTGGAGAGTGGCACCAACACTGTAGAGGTTGAGAAAGGAAGGAAGCTCCAAAGTGAAGGAATCTCAAGAACTTTCAGCAGCAAAGGCACATCTTTGATAAGACATCTGTAGCATCTTATGATCTTGCAAAACAATATGCTGAGAAAAGAAAATTGGATATGGGTGAAATGAGGGATTTAGTCCCTGAAGTGGAAAATATTTCTTAGCACGAGTCTTCTATATTCACATTAAAAGATATAGAGAAGAGAACCTTTAATATAGAAGTTGCATACAAGGACAAGGTATATGAGATAAGGATAAAGTATGACAACATCAGTGCTCCAGAAAAAGTAAAATTCCATAGAAATAGCAGTGATATGTTGTATTCAAATTAATTGGGTCTAAGCTTGAAGAATTCAAAGCTATCATCTTATGCAATAAAGTTGGAAGGGCAGTTGACGCAAAAAAAGGCATCCAACAGAGATTGGCAAAATTAGGTCAAGAGGCTGGAATATGAAGGCCCTCAAGGGGTGAAATCCTCAGTAGATGAAAAGGACAAACTTATTCAAAGCTTAAAGAAAAAAATGAAATATTCTGCCACAGAGCATCCACAAGCAGCAGAACTGGTTTCTCTAGAGCAGGAAAAAAATCATTTCTACAATAGGCATTGAACTACTAAGCTAGGGTATTATAGCTAGAACAAGAAAAGGTGAATTGGACACAAGGACAGACAAAATTACTAAACATGGTTGTAGTTGTACCTCCTACTACAGAAGTTGGGCCAAGCACTGAAGTACTTGTTAAGGCTATGTCACAAGTTAGCCTGAAGATGGGAGAAATCAAGGGGTTAAAGAGAGACATAGAGAAATTGAAACAGGAAATGAAAGCAAAGGATGAAAGGATGGCTCAATTTCAAAAGGAGAATCAAGTTTTGCAAGAGAAGATAGACAAGCTAAAAATAAGATTGAGGGGCAAAGGATTGTTGAAAGGAGCCAAACAAATTATCTGGTATTCTATAGTTGTTGAGGCTGCCAAGTTCAGAGTGTATTTAAACTTCATCAATGATAAATACAGCATGGCCATCACAACAAGAAGAAGATGCACTATTGTAAATGAGGCCCTAGCAAAGAAACCATCAAAATGGGCCCAAAATTCCATAGAACTGCTAAACTCCATCCCTACTGTAGAACTTTGGACCTGTAACATACCCAACCACCCAGAGGCTAGGCTACACCACTTAAATGGGCTGCAATACACCCAACGACCCACATGCTAGGCATGCTGCAATCCCAAGACTCAGTTCTCTGATCTCTAATTCGAAAACAGAGGAGTTCTCAACAATGTTAGAAGCATGCACACCACATGCATAAGACAAGATCCATGTCACAGCATAAAAGAGATAAAAAAATTGCCATGCACAACAAATAACCAGCAGACAGGCACATTAGAATACATATCTAAGAGATAATTAAATACAAAGAGGAATACATTAAACAGAAAACACAGAGAGAACTTATATTTTCAAGTAAACGTTCACCAACTGGCTTTAGACCAAAGATGGTCCTCCCAACCATAGACATTGTTGTTCATTTACTCTCAACAACAGGTCACCCATGAGCTAGGGCTATGAATCCACAAGGATGGGTCCCAAGCCAAGTCTAAATACATAGTAGTTGGCTAAGTAGCTCTCAAGTTTCTCAACCTCACAACAATCCTAATTTCCAGCTCTCTTTCCCACTCATCCTGCACAACCCCAAGAAATGAACACCTTTCTCTACGATGTAGTCCCTAAGGTTGTTCCATTTCTCTCTAGGGCTCCAGTGCTACTAGTCAGGAAATATCCCTACTGAAAATTCCAAGGACTCTCATATGTGGATAGCTCCATCTGAACTACCATCAAGTTCATGCACATAGGCATCCATTCCCTTCAGGAATGATTAGTAAATCATTACAACCATTCAACGATGGCTCTCCTCTTCCTTCCATTTGTTTCCACTCTCAGCCCAAGAGCACATGAACTAGTAGTAGTGAGTGAAGAGGAAGAATAATGAGTGAACCAGTGAGAAGAGGATGAACCAAGGGAAGAACGACCCCAAAACAGCCCCCAAGGGATGTTTAAATAATTACACGAAGACAAGAGCCACATGGCCTCCCTCCCAAGAAGCTCATGTAACCCCCTCTTCTCCATAAAATCAATTATGGGTAAATAAAATAATAATAACAAGACTTAGCCCCTCAAGCCCCCTCTCTTGTGAAATCATAGCCCCCTATCTCTTTTGTCCTTGTCGGTATTGCAGCCAACGGTGTATTTTATTAATGTATAGGAACTGTTACATTTCCTAGGCACTCCGACCCATTTTCAACTTTACCATCTCACCAGACTAAGTCATATTTATATAATACATTATAGTTTAGAAGGGTTAGAACCAGGATGTTACAATACCATTTTGGTCAAAGATAGAACTACACTGACCATCTAGGCCAGGAATGTCATTGCCAAACATAACCTTCTAAAATCAGTCCAAACTAAAGCCATACAGTTGGAGTAAAGTGTACAAGAATTCAAGGGTTTGTTTGAAGAATTGTTCATTAAAGGACTCCCACCATTTTGGGATGGAAAAGGAAAATTATATGATTAGGAGGAATACAACTCTCACCTTAATCAATGTATAATGGATCACTCCAAGTTTGAAAACCTAGAGGAAAACTTGAAAGGAGCAATCCTGGTTGAACAATTGATTATAGATTTTGAGATTTTGAATTAGTTCAAAATAGTGAATATTGAACTACCAATCATGACATATGCCTCTTGCATTGACCTGGAGATCCTAATCAAAGAAATGATGGACTATGATATCCCTTTTGACTTGAAATGGAAGGAGATAGTGTGGCTGGGTAAAACAAAGTGCAGTTTTCCAGGATCCAACAAATGATATCCAGGTGTCACCAAATATGGCAGATCAGACAGAAGACCAAAACAGAACAAGTGGCAAAAGAAGAAGTTGAAGCATCAACGAAATCATCAGTTGGATCATAAAATGGTTTTCTATTAATCATTGTAATCAATTCCCATACCGAAATTGTCAGTTGTAATTATTGTAATCAGTTTTAGATGTTGAAATGTTTCAGTTCAGCTATTGTAATCAATTTATAACTGAAGGAACTCGAATTGTATAAATATTAGAAGTTCCAAATGTATTAATGTTGGCAGAAGTGCAAGGGCACCTTTTTAGTTGTTCGGAACTCAATTGCAATTTTCTGGAGCTGAATTGAATACATATGCCGAATCCTTTGAAGTCTTTATGAAAAGATTCTAATGGTGGTGATATGAGTTTTGTCTTCTCTCATTGTATGTATCTCCTATGTTTCTAATTTCATTCACACTGTCTTCTATTTAAATTGGATAGTTTAAAGGCCCAGAATTTGTCTTGTGATGCTCTTGGCTTAAGCAATTTAAATTGTGTTAATTTATTCCTAACTAATTTAGAATTCATTTCATTAATGCTCTAATGTAGTTACTTGTTTTCTTCTCCTTCTTACACTCTAAAAACTACAATTTATAACTCAGATATATCGCCTCACTTAGCCTTTATCCTCTGGAAATTCCTACTGGCCAGTCTGTTTTTTCATTCATTTTCAGAATTTTGACTCCATAGCCCTAAGTGTCCCTACCCTTCCTTGCCAGGAAATTTATAAAAACCCCCCAAAACAAAAAACCTAGCCATTGATTGACAAAGAAAAACCAAGTGAGATGAGAGAGTCCTCTCTGAGCTGAGTAGGCTAGTACCTAGCTATAAAGTTGGTGTGTAGGTTACCTTTGTCGTTTGTTTACCAGCTGGACAAATTTACAGAGTGCTAACATTCTGGCGTCATTGTCAGGAATCGAAAGTGAAATATTCCCTGGGAAAAGAATGACTTAAATATTTATATTTGATTCCTGAGGGTGGCAGGGAATCAAACACCTTATTGGTTGAGACTAAAGTTACCCTGGAAACTCCATTACAAACAGACCAGTAGCAGAAACTAGTTTGAGCTAGAAATCCTGGCTCCCAATAGAATTCACACCAGGAGAAACCCGGACCCAGAAGCAGTGATCCTTTTGTATGATCCTGAGAAGATTGTACACAAAAACAAAAAAAAAGAGAAAAATCCCAGCTTTTTGTTTAGATGGATATCTATCCTTACCCAAAGATAGAGTAATGAGCATTGAAGACCTTGATTTTGATGTGAAATTTGAGCAAACTCTATTCAGAACTAAATTTGAGTATTGTTTGAACTAGATCATCTTTGATAAGAAAAGGTTCCAGGATTTAATTTTAGTTGCCTCTACCAAACCCATTGTGATTCATACTCAGAACCAAAAGCCACTTCAATTCCTTACAACAACCATGGCAGTTAGGTTTTCCCCTCTTTTTCTACCTGCTTAGTTACATGATCTGCCCCGGGAGTATAATCTAAGGATTAATTTATATGATGTTGAAGGAAATGTGTTAGCAGAAAATCATCTAGACTAGTTCAATGATTTTATAGACTTATAAGAAGTAGACTTTGAGGATGCAAAAATGAGGTTGTTTGCACAAAGTCTTGCAGGAGAAGTCAAAAAGTGGTTCAGATCCCTCCCAACAGCCAGTATCATAAATTTTGAAGCCTTTGAAACAAATTTTCTTGCAAATTGGGGTAACAAGAAAAAACCCCTTCAGTTGTTAACTCAGTATAACAACATGAGAAGGTCACCTAATGAAACAGTGTAGGAGTTTTCAGCCATATTTATAAAGGTATATAATTTAATTCCTACTGAAGTAAAACCCCCTCCTATAGTTGCTCAACTTAGATATGTTGATTCCTTTGAAAGTGATTTTTATTTGTTGTTTAGGGAAAGAATATCTACTTCATTAGATGATATGATGAATGATGCAATAGAAGTTGAAGTAAATCTGATGGCTTTAGGAAAGCTCAAATCTAACTCTGAAAGGGACATGAAAAAGGTTCAATATAAGGCACAACCTTCAACCTCACAAACATCAGAAGAAAGGTTTGAAACGATGATGAAGACTATGGAGAAAATGATGGAGAGACTAGATTTAGATAATAATCCTAACACCAGAGAATAGGCTGATGTTCCACCTAGGAATTAGAGAAGACCAACAATCCCACAAATCAAGAAAAGAGATCAGAGGAACTAGGGAGATGACAAAATAAGACCTCATTTTCAAAATAATTATGTAAATGAGGATTATGATGAAAATTTTGAAGACAATATGCATTGTTGTGATGGTAATGAAACAGAGGTATTTTTGAATAAAGACGAACATGACCAGTTCATGGATGCTAATGAAATATTCATGCAGGAAAATGATGAGAGGTTGTCATTAGAAAGATAAGATTACCAAACAGGGTTGCAGAATGACATCATGCAATTCCAGAAACAATACAATCTTCAAAACAAAAAGGTGCTTGCAAATCCTCCAAAGGGAAATCTTACCAAAGAAGCTCAGAATAACATACCTTCCTCAAGTCATCCTAAAAAGGAATCTGATGCAAAAGATGTTATGGACAAAGGAAAACGGAAGGAAGAACCCTAGAAGAAAGTGCATGAAACAAGAAAGGAGACAGACATCAAAGAGGTAGAGAAAACCTTATCCTCCTTTAATTTTGAGAGTGATATGGCCAAGATTAAAATCTATGTACCATTCAATGATTTGATAACGAATAGTGAATATAGAAATCAAATCATCAAAATGCTCAAGATGGAACAAGCTTCTGACACTTTGAACATACAAGATGATCATCCTACCATCTTATTTGGCCCACGTGTAGAGGAAAGTAGTGATGCTGAAGAGGTCCCCCCTTTCTATGTCAGCCTAAAAATCCATGATATGACTCTGCACAATGCCATGTTGGATTCAGGAGCATCCCATAACCTGGTGCCCAAGGTGGTCATGGACTAATTGGGCGTGGACATCACAAGGCCTTACAAAGATCTTTTCTCTTTTGATTAAAGGAAGGTGAAGTGTCTAGGCCTAATCAAAGATCTGGTAGTATCTTTGTCTCAAATTCCACCAAAGAATATGGTCATGGATGTAGTCATTGATGATATTCCTCCCAAGTTTGGTGTGTTGTTATCTAGGTCATGGGATGCAAAGTTGAAAGGAACTCTACAGATGGATATGTCATATGCCACTATCCCTGTCTATAGATGGATATGTCATACACTAGATGGATATGTCATACGCCTGATCCTGAGGGGAAAATGAGCAAGTGGATAGTTGTGTTGTTGGAATTTGACCTTGAGATCAAACCTACAAATTTGAACAAGGGGAAGGGACTAGCAAAGTTGATGGCATAGACAAATTGTGAGCTCTTGGGAATAAATATTATTGTTGACTTGTCAGTAGATTCAGAGGAAGAAAGGGCCCCTCAAGTATCCCAAAAATTCCCTGACTCCCCATGGTATGCAAATAACATTTATGTGTTGAAAAATTTGCAGGCTCCTCCTAAATTGAGTAAAACCAAGGCCATGTTATTAAAGCTAAAAGAAGAAAAGTTTGTATTGTAAATCAATCCCTGTATTGGAAGGATCCAGGAGGAATCTTGTTGATTTGTTTGCTGGAGGAAGAAGTAGAGAAGACCATCAGAGAATTCCATAAAGGTGACTATGGAGGATACAATTATTGGAAAACTATTGTGCACAAGATATTGGGGGCTAGGTTCTATTGGAATAGCATTTTTTTGGATGTCTACAAAGAGGTTTCAAGCTGTCGTGAATGCCAAAGTTTTTATGGGAAGCGAAAATTGTAGCCTTTTCCCTTGAATCCCATCTCTGTTGAAGCACCTTTTAGACAATGGGGCCTTGATTTCATAGGAGAAATGCATCCACATTCCTCAGCTCAGCACAAGTGGATACTAACATCCACATATTACTTCACCAAGTGGACTGAGGCAGTTCCCACCAGGCAAGCCACAGATGCTATTATCATTCAATTTTTGGAGAACAATATTTTGTCCAGGTTTGGGTGTTCAATCAAAATCATTACAGACAATGCAGAAGCATTTAAGTCCAAGAAGATGGAGAAATTTTGCAGTGACTACAATATAACTCTTGGCCACTTCACATCTTATTACCCTCAAGGTAATAGGTTGGTTGAGTCATCCAATAAGAGATTAACCAGAATTATCAAAAAGTTGTTGGAAGATAACAAAAAAGCTTGGCACAAAAATCTCATCCATGCAATATGGGCTGACAGGATCACTACAAAAATATCTATTTCCACTTCACCCTTCCATATTGTTTATGGCACAGAGGAAATTTTTCCTACTGCATTAGGATTTCCAATGATGAGGTTGTTACAGGAGCACGATGATGAAACTGATGCCACTCGAAGGAGAACAAATGAACTAATCAATGTCCAGCAAACAAAAGAAAAGGCCTTCAACATTACTCGGCTACACCAATATAGGATTAAAAAGGATTTTGACAGGCATACCAAGGAAGATAATTTCAAAGTGGGAGACTTGGTATTGATATGGGATGCCAGAAATGAAGACAGAGGAAAGCATGGGAAATTTGATCATCTATAGCTGGGACCTTTCAGAATTGTAGTATACCATGGAAATAATGCCTATCTGATACAGGAAAGTAATGGAGATATTGTTGGAGGAGGACCTGTGAATGGCAAGTTTCTCAAATGTTATATTGTTTAAAGGAACTATCACCCTTTCCATTCATTGTATATAACCATTTTTTTTTTCAGTTGAAGCAGTTGGAACTAAATCAATAGAAATTGAAGCCCGAAGCGACAGCCCTAAGTTATGCTGAGTAAATTTTGAGTTTTTTTTAAATAAAATGTTGGCAAATTTTGTTGCAGGAGTAAATTACATCCCAATGGGTAGGCACTCGGTCTTCCATTCTTTGTTACCTCGCAGGGAGGATAGCATCCCCAGTTGGAGCCCATATTATCACCATAAAAATGTCTGTGTGAAATCTTGTTTTCAAGACTTAGTGAGGTGATACACTGATTTGGATGTGTGACAAACTAGAGGACAGGGCCAATTCTAGCAGGAGGAGGCTAAATCTGGTAGTAGCACGAAGTTGATGGGACCCGATAGGTCACATATCGCAAGCACTCTAGAACAACGGTCAGGGATATTTTTGGGGGGAGAAGTTGCGCAGAGGATAATTTTCGAAGGCAGGCCAAAAAATAAACCATGGTTTTCAGTCGGGGCCATGTGGCGCCACTGGGTGCACTTTAGAGCGAGAAGCAGGTTTCCCCAAACCACTCCCTCACACCCCCGAAATCGGAAAAGTATATAAAGGGGTCACTTGTCGTTTATTTTATTATTATTCAAAAACACTGGAACATTTGAAAGTTGGCACGACAACTCCATTCAACTGAAGCTCAACCATGTGCCAAGCTCATGCCTTTTTCGCTCATTTCAAGGTATTTTTTCATTGCCGCCATGGACCCTATCATAATTTCAGTGACAGAGAAAGACCCCGTTGTTGAGGAAAAGATATGAAATGATCTTACTCAAGCATTTTCATACTTTACTTGTCTAAATAAAATAGACGGGAATATCGCCCTATTTTTATAGCCAACAAAAATAACATCCTAACTCACAAGTATTAATTACGAGTGCTTAGGCTACTCGTTTATCAACAAAAAGCTTGCTGGAAATTTATATTTTATGTAATTTTCTGAATATAACAGTTGCTGAAATAAATGTAAGAACAGAAGTAAAGACATTAAGATGATAATCAAGATAGTTGAGACATAAATCAATCCTTTATTTCATCCCAATTCACTAAAGAGTCATTTTCTTTACAAAATCTCATACATAAATCTTAGACCAAAGTCAAAATTAGACATCCCCGATGGAACATACAAAAGGACCTCTGACAGAAAACCAAAACTAAACTCTAAAAGTTGGATTAGCTTGCCACATATTGTTGCCCACTCGACTCTGCACAATAGAATTTATCAGTCATGAAAATTAATTCATAAATAGACAAGTCTACACAGACTATCAAAGATAGATCAACACCTTTGAAAAAAAAGTGTCTGAATGATTTGATTCATCCCTGAATATTGTTGTCTATAATAAGACCCTTCTATCACAAAAGAGAATTAGGCTATGATGAATATATGAATGAATGAAAAATGATCTATCTCAACATAAACTCAAAGATCAAACCTTAGCATGCTTCTTCCTCCATCCTCCTTGTTCTTCCCTTTCCTTTTTCTTTTAACAAGACGAAATTGGTTGAAGTAGTTAAACCAACTCATTAGTTATGTTAATTAAAAGACTCAACTAACTTTAGCTAGGGGGGAAGTAATAATCATAATAAGGGTCATAAATAAGTAATAACTAGTAGGTGGGACCCCTTGTGACTCCCTTTAGTTCATAACCATCATAACAATCATAACATAACCATTAGTTAAGAAAACACACTTCCTTGTGTCTCTCATCAACATATTTACTTTTGGCAATTTTAGCTCGTGAAATTGAAATTATTTCAAAAATAATACTCATATATCCAAAATAAAACCTGTTGTCTAAATATCCCTGGAGTCAATTGTCATAAATACACAGATAAAATAACAACTCAGAAGCCATATTTTCCTGTCTGTGGTGCAACCTTTTTTTAGTCTTTCTCTTTGACAGAAGCGTAACAGGCCTCTATTTTCAGTCTTTATTTTAATAGCTCACTCATGCATGCATGATTTATTAGTAACATTCTTTTAGTTAACCATACATGACAACTCTTTTAAAATATGAAGTGGATTTTGGCTCAGCAATATATCCTACTCATGCAATCCAATCCATACAATTTTTTTTATCGTTTATCACTTAGCAGGGGGTGAAAAAGGGTTATGGGATATGTGAGGGGGTTGTATTGAGAGAAAATATGATATAGTGAGGGGGGCGGGGGGGGAACATGGTTTCATCTCAATGAAAAAAACAATCAACTGAAAAGCCAACCCAGACAACATCACTGTAATCCACACCAGTCACTGTCAATTTCAACTACATTAACACCAACATTCTCCTTATTGTAATTAATCTCAGAACATGGAGTGGAAAAATGAAACGGGACGACGAGGGGATTTGTAATTTGCGCAAAATGAAAATTATGGAAAGGAAAAATGATTATTGTTCATGAAATTAATTGAGTGGTCCATAAAACATTCTGTGAAAAAGGTGCATCAACCATCATTCATTTGACCAAATAACAATTCTTGTGCATTTCACTAGTTCTTTGTTCATAATCCAGTGCCCAATACAGTATCACCACAAGACAGTATGCATTCCACACAATTTGTAAGGGATTCTGCTCCTTTCATTTACTTTTCTTTGCATTTCATAACAATTTCCGAACAGTGCCCATTTCCAATCTGTAACCATTCAAAATCATCCACTGCCTATAATCAACAAATATACCCCAATTCATATTTCCAAAAATAACAATGAAGTCGCAGTATCATCGCCATCAGGTCTATCATTTAAATGCAATGACCTTTGTTAAACAGATAAAGACAGAAACACAAAAAACCAAATCACATTGCCAAAACGAAATTGACAACTAAACAGAGAAAATCCACCAACCACCACAATATATGCGTCGAATAATTCAATCATACAAGTGTAAATCCATCACTGTGCAAGCCCAAAATATGAGGTACTAACAGCAATCCTGTATCAACAAATGATCAGGTTGTAATCAATTGTGCTCAATATTTTTTGGGTAACTCTGCGTGTGAGCACCCAAGCCATATATTCTATACACAGTGCGTAGCCAAAAAAAAAGAATGAGGAAACATCTCCATTCAACAAAAACAATACACAACCATTGCAATAACCCATCCATCATGTCGAGCCATCGATTAAATACAATATTGTTGGGATCTGATCACACTGTAGTTGACTATATTGTGTGAACCCAAGCTTACACAATCGAACAAATAAAACGATGCAGTGGAAATATCTCTACAGTGATCTAGCTCAAGTTCATTCGGCCCCAGATAAGAACATAGTTATCAATATAAGGAGGGTGACTGTCCATCTGAAAGTACAATTTAGCAATGCAGAGATTATCATTTTATCACAGAGGTAGTAACCAAATGTCGAACCAATACGACTAATATATGGACAATTGGACGAGTCTGTATCCAAAATAGTCAATCATACATTCCATCTGCAATAACCCATAAAAAATTAGACAGACCCGACAATATTCCAATGAAACCCCAGGCTGGAGGGATAAGGGTTTGCTCGGTAACCATCACAGGAAGAACATAGCCAACTTCTCAAAATAGTGAAAAATTTGAGGCCAAAGGCGTACACATAAGGAGGGATATGCTTTGTTTGTGGACAGGAAACAATTCTATGGTAGGGGCCATAACAGGAGGTGAGGCTTTAGCTTGGCGTGGCAGTGTTATTTTCATGCAATATATAACCCTTGTGCCCTTCTCTCAACAACTACTACACAGAGGCGAGAAAATGGCCGAGTAAGAACACGAAACTCACTTTGAGACCTCTAGTGGTGACAAACAACCAACTGCACACATGTACAATGTGTGGTGACATGAACGCTTCAATCATTAAACCCCATAAAAACCCATAGACTGGATACAGCAATGTGAAAGCATGAAAATAGCTCACCAAGACCAACAAGGGTCTTCTAAGTAAATCAGCTAAGATAACAGGGATCTCTTGGTACTTCCAACACCCAAGATAACCAGTAATTCTATGACCTCAATACCATTTCAAAGAGAATCATCCCTAATTCATCACAAAACCATTTACATAGTCGCAATACTCAAGGAAATCACAGAGGATACACTTGAGCCAAAATCAATTTCATAACCAGAGTAGATTCATGAAGGGATAAAAAGAGAACGTATATGTAATCAAATGTCTTTAAAACGCGAGTTGGCATAGTGGTTCCTCACTACTGAAAAACCATGGCAGTGATGTTTGGAAGATGGCCTAACTAGGGTGGTGTCTAGCGGTAGGGGTGAAAACGATCTGTAGTAAATGCACACCACTTACCTACTTCCAGTTCATTCAATTCTTAGTACGCGCCAACTACTAATCAAACAATCATCCACCTTGAACCATCAACCTCTAATGTCGAAGAGCGCCACCCATATCACATATTACCACTTTTAATATGCAGAAACAAATACCAACTATGCTATATACAACTTCCATAACTCGTATGGCTATCCTATGTTAGCTAGGATTTGCCACAAACTTTTTAAAGCATATAGTATATCATGTTAGCATAGGGCAATTTCTTCCCTAATTTATTTTCTTTCATTGTTTCTAACATGTGTTCATTGCAGGTGTCACAAGAATAGTCAGCAATGATAATCGTGAACAATTCAGTGTTACTTGATCTTGGGATAGCAATTCAGTGTTAATATTCTTGCTCCATTATCCATTAAAACAAGATATCGTCAACTATGAAAGTAGTGTCAAGCAGTAACATAACATCGAATAATTATCAGACTTGATCTCCAATCTATGAGGGGTCCAACCTACTAGTATTATTTAGCTTTTATAATAATAGGCTTTAGAAACACTTTGCGGGCCAAACTTCGTTATGAATTTAATCATCAACAAACTGGCAACTCCACAGGGGAAAAAAATTCAATAGATTTAGAACTTAGAAATCATGGTTTCATCAACCAAGTGCAGCATGTAAAGAAAATATAACCAGGAAGATTATGCAACATGGGGAAGTGAGCGGATTTAATGGAAAGATGACAGGGATTTTGGAAATAACTTATGAAAAATGTTAAGTATGAGGGGTTTTACCACTGTATGCATAATCCATCGGCCGGGATCTGCTCTTTAACTTTTTTTCTTTTATTAATTCCATATTTTTTCTTAAACTCTCAATGGATGAAGAAATGGCGAGAAGAAGCAAGAGATAGCCAATTCTTTTAAAACAACAGTGGAAATATATAAAAAAATTCAAGGGTCTTTCAGAGAATACATCATAGCAGTTGTGTAAGATTGTTTATTATTGACTAACAATGCTTGCAAGAGTGTCACTGTGGAAATTATGATCCAACATCTTACTCCCTACTGAAACTACAAACTGACCAAAACAAAGCCCAACAGAATAAAATGGCCAAAGATTAAAATAGCAGAAATAAAGTGACAGAAAAGTAAAGGTGGTAGAAAAAGCTCGAAACAGAAACCAATCACTGAAAGTAGAAAAGAACAAAAACCTAGACTACTAAAATACAAGAAATCCAAACAGTGTTAGATCTTTTCAAGTTTGTTCCACATAATTCTTTAAGTGAGAACCATTAGTACTGTAGGAAAACAACTGCTCCTACAAATCTTTTAAAATGTAAGAATTTGTACCTAGTACAAAAGCGATTTTGAAAGGACCCAACCATAGTTTCTGAAATTTTGAATGTCTCCCCTTATCAGCATGAGCCAAATCCCATAAAAGAACTTTTTCATTGAACTTAAACTTGACAATATTGACACTCTTGTTGAAATATTTCTTAATGGTTTGTTGTCTCCTTTTAATATTATCCAAAGCAAACATCCTTTGTTCTTCCAAAGCTAGCAATGCATTTACCCTTTGTGAAATATCTGAAGAACTTAATTCTTCGATCTATAGCATCAACCTTAAGGAAGAAAGTTCTAGCTCTGTTGGCAGGAAGGCTTCTTGACCATAAACTAGCTGAAAAGGTGTACAACTAGTGCTTACTTTAGCTGTAGTTCGATCTTACTAGAGGGCATAAGTGAGGAGAGTGTGCCATTGTCAAGGCTTATCTTCGATGAGCCTTTTGAATATTCTTACCAAATTCTTGTACCAAGGATGTTTAGACATAGGGAGGATCTGACCGTCAATGTAAAAGAGGGTTGAAAGGGAACTATCTTTTTTATCAATTTCTTCACCATTCTCAGCATGCTGAGCCAAGTGAAGATCTACGTCATGCCCCTTGATAGTAATAGAAGTCACGATATCCAAATTGTGCTCCTGGATCTTGGCAAGACAATGTGAAAAAACTTAACAGTAGGTAAAGGGACTTTTACCAACGTATGTGTACCTAAGATGTAGTGGCAAAACTTCTCAATGGCCTTAACAAGAGAGAAATCATGTTTCTCAATAAAAGAATATTTAAATTCATCATCAGTCAAACTTTGACTCATGTAAGCCACTGGTTTTTCATTTCCTTGGTCATCATTTTGTATGAGGACGGTTGAGACTGCCTCTTCAGTAGCATTAGTATATATCATGAATTCCTTCTCAAAATATGGCTTTGCCAAAATTGGTGCGAAACTAATTGCTTTCTTAATCCCTTCAAAATCATTTTCGACATCATCTGTCCAAGAGAAAGGATGATCTTGCTTAAGCAAATTATGAATTGGTTTAACCATCACGGAAAAAACTGGGACAAACCTATGGACAAAGTTAATAACCCCCATAAAAGCTTGAATTTCTTTCTTGGAAGTGGGAGAAGGAAGGTTAAGTATGGCAGCAACCCTTTCAAGATCAATGTTTATGGTTGAATCAGAGACGATGTGTCCCAAGAGTTTTTCCTTGGTAACACCAAAAATGGACTTGGAAGGATTTAGAGAAATGCGAAATTTCCTACATCGCATGAGAACTTTTCTCAAATGACCAAAATGATCTGATCAGATTTTAGAGTATACTGTTAAGTCATCAAGGTAAATATGAATGATTTTACCGATCAAATTGTCAAAATCTAATTGCATAGCTCTTTGAAAGGTGGCACCTGCATTAGATAAACCAAAAGGCATACGCTCATAATCAAAGGTACCCCAACGAGTAATGAAGGTGGTTTTATATTTATCTTCCCTTTTTACCTTGATTTGATTGTAACCTAAAAAACCGTCAAGTAAGGACATCATTTGTGACCCTGAAACTTGCTACAAAATCATTTCCATATTAGGGAGAGGGAAGTGATATTTTATGCTAGCTCAGTTTAATGCACGAAAATCAACATATAATCTGATCTGATTGGTTTTTTTCCGAACAGGAACCAGATTTGAAACCCACTCAGAATACTTTACCGAAAAGATGATTCCAGCCTTCAAGAGCTTTTCCAACTCCTTTTGAATAGTCACTTCTAGCGCATGGTTAATAGGTCTTTGCTTCTGCCTGACTAGTTTTATGCCTTCCTAAATGGAGATGGCATGCTATATAATACCAGGATCAAAACCAAGGAGATCCTCGTAAGACCAAGCAAAAACATCTTGAAATTCACCAAGAAGCTTGAAAAACTTTTCTCTCTCCTCATCCAAACATTTGGCACCTATTTTAACATTCTTTGGGGTCTCAGGTGTTCCAATGTTCAAGGAGATGGTTTCACCCACCTTACTTTTCGACTCCTTTTCCTTTTGTTTCTCCTTGTTGCCTACATCACTTGAAGAAAATGAACTCTCTAGAGGAGTCAAGCCTTTAGGAATATTTTTATCTTCTATGGATTAATTTCCCTAGGCTTAAAAGGTTCATTTTGGATAAAAGCACAAATTCTCTCATCATTAGGGAAGACCTACCAAGATTCTATATTGTCGGGGATATGTGGACGATACATAGATTGGAAAGTGCAATCAGGTCTATGTGGCAGAAGTTGTCGAGTAGGAGAAGCTGCAAAACCAGCTAACCGATCAACCATTGTGTTTAGTTCCCTCTTTACATGAGTGACATTGAAATATAATAGGTTTGAGATAAGAGCCCAAACAATTTGGGTGTATCATTTCATCAACTTGTTGCTAGGGGAATAAATCTTATGTACAAGGTTAACAACAAGCTCGGAATCCCCAAAAACTGAAAGGTGACCATAGCTAAGATTATAGGCGTTTTCAATGCCTAATAATAGAGCTTCAAAATTAGTGACATTTTTTGTGCAGGCAAACTCCAACCTATAAGAAAAATTATGGATTTTTCCTACAGGAGAAATTAAGACAACACCAGCTCCATTACCTTCATTAGAGCATGAACCATTAAAGTGCATGTGCCACATACCATCATCTAAATTTATTTGTTCCAAAGGAATATTATCCTCCTCAGCAAAGATGGAATACACTCATAGGTCTTCTTCGAGATAACTTACATTAGGTTGTGGGACACTCTCTATGTAAGGTGATATCCTTCCTTCTCTAAGGACTATAATGTTTTTTTCATTTCGAGGAATGGATAAATGTGTTCCTTCGAGTGAGAGGTATCCACCTGTTAAGGCTTGCCAATCTCTTCTTAGGATAATTGAGCAATTTATTACAGGCATATCAATCACTTGAATGTTGAGGGTCTTCCTTATTTCAGGATGAGTGCACAAAACTAAGGTCACATATTTAACCTCACCTATGGTATTTTGTTGAAAGCATGCTTCTGGCATTTTCTCCTATACAAGAAAAGCCTAGCTCTTCCATAATAATAGTTGACATCACACTAGGGCCTGAACCACCATCAATGAGGCAACAATGGGCAATTTTGTTCACGATCTTTACAGAAATGTAAAAAGGGGGGTTTTTTACAGGGTATCTAAAGTTATGTACACCTACTTTATTTATAGAAGAATCCTCTTCATCTATTTCTTTGGAAATATTGGCTACAACGGAAGATTTTACTTCCATGAATTGTTTTAGATGCATCTTTTGTTCAGGGACGATAACCATGTCTAGGAGGGTTTCATTTGCTTTGATGTTTGACAATTGATTCAAGATATTGTATTTAGAAGAGGGGAGAGGGGGAGTGATTCTTTGACTCTCAGGAATTTTAGGAACTTGGAGTGCAGCAGTGGTTGAGGACGAGCTCAGGCTAGAAGAACTGCGGGGACGATCAAATTTTCCTTTCAGAGCATAGGATTTTTTTCTAGTATTGATAACCATGACATCCTCTGGCTCTACAAAGTCTAGGACATCGATTATAGATTTTGGTATCTTACCAAAGATCTTATCTCTGGCATTCTTCTTTACCTCACATGTAGTTTCTTTGTGGTGTTCCTTGCAAAAGTTACACCAACTTCGAGACAGGATAGCCTTAGGCTAAATATTGTTCTCAACCGGGTTTTTAAAAGGGGGTGTAGAAGAGGATGAAGCTCCAGGGGTGAGAGGGGAGATAGTACTCTTCCACTCAAATGCTATCAAATTATTGTTCATATCTTGTACTAGCCGTAAGAGAGTGGACATATCTGTTTGTCTGACTGATTCTCCCTGGGGAAGACTAGTTCTTTCAAGTTGTTCTTCATACTATGAATAGGTATGTAGAGAGGAACCGAGAATATCAATAGCTTTTTCCTCAAGCCTATGGTGGTAGGGAGAAGTAAATGCATTGTAGTAATGCATGAACATGGATTGGTTCTGGGGGAATATAAGTTCAGGGATTTGATTGTACAATTTGGTGAAATGCAAATTAAAATACTTGATAGTCTCACCCTCATTGTAAGTAACATTATTGTATTCCCTCAACTTCTCGGATAGGATTTTAGATTGCCCATAAGTGGATTTGAACCAGTATATTAACTTGTCCCAAGTAGATACGATCTTAAAAGGAAGGTCAAAGAAGTCGGTTGCAACCTTTCCTTCCAAGGAATTGACAAACAAGTGCATGCAAGTGTCATTTTCATTAGCCCCTATGTTATGACAAGCATTAGAAAATGCCACTAGGTGTTCATTGGTGCTGACAGTGTTATTCCCTAAAAACTTAGGCAAATGTTCTTTAAACTTCGAAAGTGGGCAAGTAGCAGGTGCTAAGTTAAGAGGAGAGGACACATGCCATGGTGTGTTTGTGGCATATTCTTCGAACTAAAAGAGCCCATACTTTCTAATGATTTTGGTGGGGGTTTTAGTAGATTGGACCAGGATATGGTGGTTGTACAAGCTTCTAATCACTAAAGATGATGAATATTAGGAAGATGAAGCACTTATAGTGCCACCATAACCACCACTAGATGCCATCTTGTGGAATATAGGTGAGGAAAAGAAAGACGAGTTGGATGAATCAGATAAATTCCTTCTTAGAGAACTTTGTTGGACAGATAGCACTATGTTTCTTCTTCGTATTTCAGCATAGGATTGATTTCAGGTGACAAGCCTCTTCTTCTTCTAGAAGCACGAGAATATAGGGACATGAAAGGAAGGCCAAAACTTGAAGAAAAAATAGGGTTATTCTTGATTTCTAGGTTGTCTACGTCTAACTTGTTGGAAATATGGCTAGAGCAGAGATGACGCAGATGATCAAGGTTGGCATTGATGGCAATCGATTGTGTATGGAGAACAGATGCAGGAACACAGAAGCTGAAACACAGACGCTGCAACACAAATGCAAACACAGATGCTGGAACACAGATGTTGAAACATAGATGCTAGAACACAGATGCTGAAACGCAGAGACGGAAACACAGAAGCAACAGAGATGATACGAAGCAGCAGAGATGACGCAGACGGTCAAGGTTGTCATTGATGGCAATCGGTTGGCTTATGGAACACGCACAAGAGATGCTGGAACATAGAAGCTAGAACGCAAATGCTGAAACACAAAATGCTGAATCACAGA